>LOJH01008313.1:7458-29755 GCA_001685095.1 Ellobius talpinus | reverse complement strand
TGCATTCACTGGGTTGCATAAGGCCATCTGACAGGGAGAGGAAGAGTCAAGCTTCAGACACATGAAGTATTAAGCATCAAATGTCTGATTGAAGATGCTGATCATGACCAGAGAAATTGGAATGTGAGATGGGATGAGCAGAGAGACTGAACTGACTGCAAGGGCCAAGCATTCTGAATTAGCAAAGGAGACAGAGAAGAAGAGCAGAATGGCTGGAGGAGATGCAGGGGAATGTGGACAAGGCTAGTATAAGAGTAGAGAGATTTGCACTGCCTGCTGAGGGCTGGGTCCAATGGGAACTGAAGCCAGAGAGACAGAAACCAAGCAAAGATGTGAGGCCCTGAGAATTGTCCAAAGTCACACACATCTCAAGTGATAGAACTAAGCCTTGAGGTCAGGACAGTGCTTTCTAAAGCAGCCATAATTTGTCCACCTCAAGGCAGAGATTACTCTGGTTTCTACTCTGGTACCCAAGAGAAAGAGAGAGGACTAAAAATACCCCCAGAGCTGTGTGGAAGATGTCTGGAATAGCAGAAGGGTTAAAGGAGGCTAGCCCTGAAATAACCAGCTACTCAGACGCCTGGAGAACAGTAGATGTTCCTAGAGGCCAGACCCTCTGGCTGGTTTCCCAGGGTGACCCTGAGGGCATCTCGTCAGCTGTCAGCAGCATCCCACTGCAGCACCAGCACAGCTTTGCAGATATCTTGCTTTTTCAAGATACCATTCCTCCTTAACCCCATCCCTGCAATTCCCAAACAGTCTCTCACAACTTGCATATTTGCAATTCTGTGGGCACACACAGTGAAGTGAGAGAGGGGGCCCACGGTACTTGTTTTACAGAGCTTCCCCTTAAGTCTTGACTTCAGCTCACTTCCACAAAGAAATATTGTGCAGTGCATGGCCAGGCATGGGGGTGAGGGAGGGGCAAAGAGTACTGATTATAGTTCATCCATAGCACTGACTACCCTGTATCCATTAAAGACCATGCTTCCATAGAATAACAGTGCAGGGAAGTGAGAGAAAGGAGGGAGGCACAAAAGGGAGGGAGAAAGGGAAAAGCAATTCCTGGAAAACATCATAAAAGAACACACTAAAATGTTAGTCGAGACCAACTCTGCAAGGTTGGATTACTGGTGGTTTAATTTTCTGTTTTACACCTCTCTGTATCTCCTAGGCTTTCTATGGGTTGAATGTATTATTTTCATAATCAAAATAGTAATAGATGTTATTTCAAAATAGAAGCATGAAGCATAATGCTGGTCTTCCAGGGGCTCAAAAGCTGCTAGGGGAGATGCATATGAAAGCAAGTGGGCAGGATAAATGGCAGGCTGTGTTCCAGGCTTTCTATGGCTGGCGCTGCAGGATGCATGGACTCCCAAGCCTGCAAACCCCTTGCCTTTTCACTGGTAACAGCTTGAGCCCCAGTCCTGGCTGCCTGGGGTATTCCTATAGTCTCACTGCTCTCCACTACCTCGCAAGCTTATGAGGTTTCTCTGGGTCTCCTCAGCTTGCATCCTGCTGAGTTGATATGTTCTTCCAGTAGCCCAGGTCATTAGTGTGTCCCTTTCTTCCATCCAATCCCTGACTTTCCACGGCTCTGAGATGAGTTGTCTCTTTGAAGAAGCAGTCAAAATGGAGACGATGAAGTTTCAACACTTCGTGTCCATCTGTGGGGTATGCAAGAAGCCCCTGGGCACTGTGATAGAGTTCATGGCCCTGGAGAAGACACTAGCTACCCACAGCCTCAGCGGCCACTCAAGTTCCCCATCATCCATGACACCAACTTGGCCATGAAGTTCCTCCACAGCTTTAAGCCATCCCTGCTCCATCTGGACCTCAAGCCAAGGAACATCCTGCTGGACAGCAACATGCATGTCAAGGTGATATATGCCAGACCTTCTCCATGTAGCAGGATTATCTACCTGCCAATCACTGAACCAGCTAAGAGTTTGAGCCATTTTCTGTTTGGCTAGATAGTAAAACAGAGATGGGTGAACAGACAACTTTGTGACATGAGACTGTGGGTTGTGGTGCCCTTAACAGTGCTCTCTGGGCCACACTTCTGAGACTGATAGAATAATCTCTACCCCTCACAGTTTTTGTCTGGAGAAGGGATATGTATAAAGGAGATTATATTAAGTCATAATGGCCTTTTTCTTCAGTGCTCAAAACCTTCAGTAATCCTTTTTGCCTTCAAGAGCCTTTGCACATTCTGTTTCCCAACTCTCTCTTTATCTAGAAAGTCTTAATCATAGCTCTCAGATTGATCATCACCTCCTTGGTGAGAACTTTCTCAATCTATCTCAATATATACTTATATACTTCTTACATNTTATTTTTTAAGGTTGAGCAAAGTGGAGTAACAGCTCCCTGAAGCAGGGAAAGGGTCTCAAAAATGAATGAAATTTGTTCTTAATGCATGAACACTCTATCTGAATGCCCACCCATCGTGCTGGTGTGTGGTTTAAAGAGATGTCTCTGAACCCCATCTCATTGTCCCTTAACGAATGGTAAATGAGTCTCAAAGTCTGGAAGCAGAGAAAGATAAACAGATGTTGTGAGTGTCCCAGAACCCACGGAAATGAGAAGAACAAGGCACCTGGAGGTCTATAGGATCTCATCCTACAGATGAGGAAACTGGGCACGGAGAAGATGAATGACGGATTCAAGACCATCTAGGGAGTGGGTAGTAGAGCTGGGAGGCGGTGAAGTTGAAACCATATGTGATGAACTAAAACAGCATACACTGATAAGGGCAGCCGGGAGGAGCTGCAGATGGCCTCTGGAAGGTGTCTGTTGCTACCCTGTCCTTGGCATCTGGCTTTCTTCCAGATTTCAGATTTTGGCCTGACCAAGTTGATGGAGCAGTCAACCCACATGCAGTACACTGAGAGATCTGCTCTGAGGGGCACACTCAGCTACATTCCTCTTGAAACGTTCCTGGAGAATAGCAAGGCTCCAGGGCCTGAATATGATATATACAGATGAGTGGGCAGCTAGGCTGTAAGTCATGTGATGGACTGTTACCCCAGCCAGGTCCCTGTGCCTAGCAGGTAGGGCAGGACAAGGATCAGGAACAGTTCCTCCAGGTGCTGATGGAGGGGAAGAGTTGAGAAGGACCTGGAGAGGCTTCATCTGAGATTGTAGAGACTGCGGGGTCCCCCTGGCTAGGGATCATAAACACTTGTCTGTCTCTCAGCTAATATATTCCTCATTACAGCTTTGGGATTGTCACCTGGGAGATTCTCATGCAAAAGAAACCATATACACATGACAAATGCTCGTGGCTCTATGCCTGTGGGAGGTTGAGGTTGGAGAACACAAGAGGAATGATGGATTGTGTGAACCATGGTGTCAGCTCCTCACGATTTCTACCTTACTCCACTTCCTCTATCCCACAAATGCTAGAACCTATGTCATAATAAGTAAACATCAGCTTTGACCTTGTTCACAGATCCTAATAACCCAAGCACCTTGCACTTTAAAATGTGGAAAGTTGAAGCCTTTCCCCAGGCCTGCTTGTCTATTCTGCTGCCCTTGCACAGAAAAAGGAAGTGGGTATCATGCTGAGTCTTGGCTAGAGCTGGATCAACAACCCAGCTGCTCAACCGGAGCTTCAAGTAGGTCTGAGACTCTGTTGTCTACTCCCTGGGCATGTATAGGGCACCTACTGCATTCCCATTCTGTCAGGATCCTTCCAGCTTCCACCTACTTGCCAGCCCTCTCGTCTCACCTTTGGAAACCTGCACGGCCTGGATCTTCCCTTGTAGGGCTCAATATGATGAGCATCATCATCCAGGTAGCTGCAGGCATGAGGCCCCCCTTGCAGCCTGTCTCTGCTGAATGGCCAGAGGAGGCCCATCAGATGGTGGACCTGATGAAATGCTGCTAGGACCAAGACCCCAAGAAGAGACCATGCTTTCTAAGTAAGTACCCATTATCCCATGCTGAGGAGCTAAAGAGGGAGGGATGGGAGACACCATTGGCACTAGAGCTGAGAAAGAGGAATGAGACATTTTCAGGGTGGGGCTGGAAGGCAGACTCTCTGAGCTGTACAGCTGGGGATGGATTTCATCAAAGAGTGTTCACCATGTGCCTAAGGGAGACAGAGTCAGCAAATGGGAGCTATAACATCTGAGCCTGGTCCTGCCACTGGGCTCTGTAGCTATCTCTGGGGACTTTGGGTACTGTGGGGTCTATAAGGTCATAGGCTAGAAGGGATGAGATTATCTGGTCCTCTAGGGACTACACAGAGAGGGGTGAGCATCTTAAAGATCACCTGGTCCTTGCCCTCTCCTTCTGTAAAAAATAAATAAATAAAGTTACCTTTAGAGGGTCACTGATTTGCCAAGTGTATCCCAGCCATGACAAGAGTAGGGCTCAGCTTCCTGCCACATTGTGGGCATATAGGAGCATACATGAATTTAGGAATATGTTTAAGAGAACTCATAAACCATATGAGTATCTAAAATGCAGTGAACTCCACTGAACTTGCCTGTTACCTCCCCTCCCCCAATCCGTGTGGAGCAGATGTGATCCTGGAGACAGACATGCTGCTGTCCCTACTCCAGAGTCCTGTGACATGGCAGACCCTGACTGAATGTGAAGCTCTGGTCCATAAGGTGTCTTGCAAACCATCACTAAGCCAGCCCCACAAGGTGGATATGGCAGGCTGGGCAGGCCACTGTAGGGGTGCTGGAAGCCACTGTGTGTCATCCACAGTCTCTGGCTGGCTTGTGGGGATTAGGCAAAGGCTGCCATTCACAAGGCCACTGGACTTCTGAGGGGAACATGGGAAATGTGAACAAAGCTAGCCCACACTTAACTCTCCAACCCTGGGAGGCTAGCTGAGAGCTGTCAGCATCCCTAGCAGAGGGCATATTCCCTTATTCACCTAACTGTTCTCTAAAGGCCACGGGTGCTGTGGCTCAGAGCCCCTGGAAAGGACCTTATCCTAAGCTGTCACGCTGTGGACAGCTTCATTCTTCAAGTCTCCTGTCCCTTACTCTGACATGGGAAGTATCAGGGGCTATCAGGGGATTCCAGAGATACACCCTGAAGCCTCTAAATGAAGGACAAGCCCTAGAAGTTCTCTGCTTAGTGATTTATTCTATACATGTGCTGGAGAGGCAATGGTATAGGTAGGTTTCCCAGGAAGGCTAGCATGTGAATCTTAATGGGAGACCCACTGTAGAGAGGAAAGACAGGGAGGACCAGATCTGATCCCTGATGTTCCACCCTGTACATGCCTTCCCAGGTCAGAAGGAGCTTGCACACAGTGGTGAGTCTGTCATGCTGAGATGGGACCAAAGACTCCACATGGAGGAAAGGGTGGGGTCTGGTCTCCTGACAGGCAGGTTTCAACCCACAGGAGGCTGAGGGTAAGACGCCCCTCCATGTGGCTCCCTACTTTGGCTATATTGAACTGGTCAAGCTGCTGACCAGACATGGGGCTTAGCTGGATGCTCAGCAGAGAAACCTGAGGGCACCCCTGCACCTGGCAGTGGAGAGGGGAAGAGTGAGAGCCATCCAACACCTGCTAAAAGGTGGAAAATTCCCTGATGCCCTTGACCATGGTGGTTACAGCCCATTGCACCTGGGTGTAGCCAAAGGTAAGCAACTTAACTTCAAGATGCTTCTCAGATATGGGACCAGCCTGGAGCTACCCACACAACAGGAAGGGACACCCATAAACCTAACAACTTACAAGGGTCACATGGAGATCATCCATCTGCTGGTCAAGAGCCATGCAGACCTAGATGCTCTTGGAAGTATGCACGGGACTCCCCTGCACCTGACTGCCTTCCATGGGGAGGAGGTGGTGGTGGTGTCACTGCTACAGGGTGGGGCCAACCCCAATGTTGCTGATCAGTCTGGCTGGATTCCTCTCCACTTGGCAGGGCAGAAGGGAGCCTTCCTGGGCATCATCCACCTTCTGGAGCAAGGTGCTGTTGTCCATGCTTGCAACAAGGTGGGCTGGACAGCTGCCCACCTGGCTGTTCTCAAGGACAACATAGCCATCCTTCAATTTCTAGTCAAGGCTGGTACCCAACTGAACGTCAAGGATGGACACCTCTGCAGCTGACCCTCCACAGCCAAAAACGGCATAGTGACCTTCCTGGAGGGCAAGGAGCCTTCACTAGCCATTCTGGGAGTTTCTGAGCCTGCATCTTAGACAGAAGTTTAGCTATAACAGGGCCTCTTTGCCTGGAAGGAGAAAGGTTATGGAAAGTGAAAGTGGCTTTGGAGAGGCCACTTCCCACCTGCCCATTTGACCTTGAGAGGAACCAGTGTCCTAGGTGACAAGAAAGGGAGAGAGTCCAGTGAGGTTGTTCCAGCGAGCAGGGGAAACTACAGACTGCCTGTAAAACTGATTTCAGCTACCCTCCAAGTCTTCTCCAGTCTAACCTTATTCTTCCTTCTTTTCAAATGAGCTCATGTGGCCACGATAAACTTCCTCTCCAGCCTTAAGACCTCTGCCACCTTTTGTTGCTTGCCTCTGAGTAATGGAGCCCTTGCATCCCAAGAAACACCCCAAAATAAAGACCTAGAGATAAGGATAGAGGGCTCCTCTCAGCTCCAATTTTGCATTCTAGGTTCTTCACCTTAGACTGGGGCAGGAGAATCAGACTCCTGCTTTACGTAGGGAGCATGCACTTGGAGCTCAGAGGACAAGTCTACTCACTGGCAGGCTCCTGTCACTATAGTGACCATAGCTTCTGGTGGCACTGGTCTCAGTCTCTGGTAGTCTATAGCTCAGAAGTGATAGAAGAATGTGGCCAAACTGCAGATATATGCTCATCTATGGGATGCCAATTTCCTGTCTCCAACCCCGTGCTTCTCTGTGCAGAGTGAATAAAGCTGATAACCTCATTCTCCCAATTAGACATGGACCAGCTGGGTACCCATGGGATCTGGTGGAGTTGATGTGGCGTGTGTGTGTGTGTGTCTGTGTCTGTGTGTCTGTGTGTGTGTGTCTGTGTGTCTGTGTATGTGTGTCTGTGTGTCTGTGTATGTGTAGTGTAGTGTCGGATGTGTTGTATGTGTGCATAATATATGTGTGTGTGAGCTTACAAGGGAGGAGAGAGGAGGAAACTGGGGGAGTTGGGTGACTATGTGTACATGCATATGTGATTTGTCGGGTGTGGACATTGTGCATATATGATACTTGCGTGTGTTTATGTGAAAAGAGGTAGAGCAGTGAAGAGAAACTGCAGATGTATGCATAATGCATGTATACATAGAGAAAGCATTTGTGAATCCATGTAAGGGATTAGGCAGGGTATCCAATAGGATATGGAGGGATCCATGTGTAATACTTGTATGTGTTTATAATTAGTATGTAAATACATGCAAGGGAAGAGGCAGGGAGCTGAAAGGAAGTTGGTGGTGCAAGGGGGTTATGTGAACTTGGAATGGAGTTGCAGTATCTTTCTTTCTATCAGCTGCTCAGAGAACTACTTCCTATGAACAAATATAGACCACCCATCCATTGGTCTACCCACCAGTTGTGGGCAGGCTGGCGAAGGGCTAAGGCTGCTAGTATCCACTGTATGTGTTGGTAGGTCTGATTCAGTGGTCAGTGAGTCAGTGGCTGTTAGAAGGGTATGAGGAGGGCAGGTTCTCCCTTCTGCCTCATCCTCCCCACCCCATCAGCACACTGGCATCATCATGGGGAGGCTTGCTACCCTATTGGCACCCTGCCTAGGGCTTGAGTTTATTTTGGCAGCCTCACTTCCTGTCCTAGGGTCTCTAGGCCAGTTCCAGCTGGGCTCTGGACAGTTTGGGGACAACCAATGGTAAGCCTGGGGGTCAGCGCTTGGCTGGGTTGTGTCCTCAAGAAATAACTGTCAGGCTAGACTACACATCAGAATATCCTGATGAGGGATTCTTCAAATATATCCTCAACCAATTAAACCACAGTCTTCAGGGACAACCCTGATGTGAGTGAGCAATGTGACTCTGATGTGGAGCAGCCAGGGCTTAGGGTGACCACCAGGGGGGCATACCCAAGGCTTTCTCTGAGCCTTTCTCAACAGAACCATGCCTATGGCACAGGGGAGGTAGGAAGTCTTCCCCAGAGAAGTAGTAGAAACTCCTGGACTCTGGGAATATTCAACAGATTGTTTATCCCTATTCTATGCCTGCTGCAATTAAGAAAATACCCCTAGTTCTGTCTCCTAAAACAACCAGCAGAAAGAAGGGGAGGGGCAGGTCTATATGTCCCTCTTGAACCCTAGAATACTGATATGGCTCTGAGTCTAGGATTCTAGAAGAGCCAGAAGAGATGCAAGGTCTGCATATTTATATCTGGGTGGGTGCAGGGCAACACATGTGAATGGTAATGATGGGGCTATAGGACAAGACGGTGCCAGGCTTATCACAGAAGGAAGGGTGTGAGGATAATAACCTAGAAGAAAGGTGTTGGGAGAAAATGCTTTGGCATTCCTTATCCAGCACATGGCAAAGGTGTCCTAGAAGTGTGGTCAGGACTGTGCCTGTAAATCCCTTTGGCTCCAATGATCCTGACTTTGCATTGAGGTTCTTAGATCCTTGCTTCTTTGAATCACTTCTTCTCAGAGCTAATAGAGATGATAGATTGGGCTCAGTTTGTTGTCTGCTGTATTCATGAGTTGCCCTAGACAGACACATACACCTTGAGCTTCATTTGGACACACCTGCATTTTCAGTTGTGTAGGGATATTTTTGGTTGGGTTTAAAGGGGGCGGTCCTTGAAACTGCTGGAAGTGGATCTCTAATAGATTCCCACTATGTGCAAAGTTCCTAAGGATGGGAGTCCTAAAAATTGGGACCCTGATTTCTTACTGGACACCTCCACGTGGGAGTCCTAGAGAACCCTTAAACTCAAATCAACCTGAAGTGAGCATTCCCTTCCCATCCACAAACCTGCTCCTCACTCTTTATCCATATCTTAGTTGAAGGTCCCCAGACTCCTAAGTAGGGCTGGTATTTCTAATAGGACTGTAAGGGAGGGAAGAAATCTGTGGAATCTATGTTGCTTAGTAGGGTACCACTAACTACTTGTAGGACTAAGTCCTTGAAATATTGTGAGTGTAACTGAAAGAACAGACTTTTATTATCATTAAACTTAAGTAGCCATATATCCATAGACTGGATAGAACCAGTCCATGAGCTTTCCGTTTTTACTCCTTTCCAGCCAGTTTCCAACCTAGGCATTGGGTTGATCAGAAAGAGCCTCCTGAAAGATATAAATGTTGGAGATGACATGGATGGAGCTGAGAAGGGTCAGAGGTTAGGCCAGGTAGAGGCAGAGGTACTCCAAAAGCTCCAGAATGTGGGAGGGACAGATTTATTTCTACAGGCAAATAATGCAATGTATTCTCAGCAGGTGAGACTCTGATGTCTACCTTGGGTCTCACTGCAAGAGGATATGGAAAATTCCCATCTCTTTCCAAGTAAAGGGTAGATAGACAGAGCCTGAAAGTTCAATGCAATCCAAAGACCCCTGGGAGCTGTGTGCAATGGGGAAGCTGGATGCTGTGGTAGGAAATTGGGATTCTAGACTATGACAGAGGATTTAGAGCTAGCCAGACAAACCTGGGCTAGAGTTTTCATTTTACACTTTATTAGCGGTAGACTTTTCCTAGACATCACCGCCAGACAGGGAGGCCTGTTGATGCTCCAGCTCCAGTGTGTGGAATTTTGGATGTGCGGATGCTGTTGGATCACACACAGCCCAGCATGCACCAGCACTCACCTTCACACTGTTCCTCTTCTGTCTTCCAGCTCTTGTCCTTTCACATCATCCCACTTACCTGCTCGTTCCTTACCAGGTACAGAGGCGAATTCCTTTCCTATTCTAAACCTCTGCTTGGGCGACTTCTTGTCCTTTGAGGAGTCAGTGGATAAAACCCTCCCAGATAGGAGACCGGGAAACCAGAAGGAGCCGTGCATTTTAGCAAACCACAGCCAAGGGAGTTAAGCTGCAGACTGGAAGTTCCAATTGACTTGTGAGACCTTCTCGGATGGGACTCAGGCTTGCAGTGATCTGCAGAAAACTATAGGGGGCTAGAGATGCCTGTGGATGCATCCTATAAACATTGAGATAGTCTGGGGGTGGCAGAGAATGAAGATGCAAAGAGAAGAAGCCAATCTCCAGACTTGTGGGAGAAGGGAGGGCATCATCGGGGCAGAGGAGCCCCCTGGACTTCTGGATACACAGATGGCTGCTCTGGTCATCTGCTCAGAAGCATCCTTTTATAGAGCTGTCCAACCCCAGGATAATACTATAACCCTTTGTGCCAATGCTGGGTTCCCTTCCCCAATCTGTGCCTGATGGGGTCCTACATAGCACTCCTTGCGCACGTGCCCAGATCCAAACCACTTATTTCTATCTATGAAGCTTTCCCTGCCTGCCCTGTTGGAGATGGTTATTTCTCCTGAAGGAATAGAACTGACAACCCTTGCTATTTGCTCTACTGCTTGCTCAGGTACACAGCCTAACTTCCTACATCCTATTCTTCCTGTCCTTAGTGTTCAGGACAGAGAAAATGCATTACCCATGGTGCTTAGTCAAATTATAGGCAATGGGAACTGGAAGATTTTGTGCAATGTCGTGTAAAAGACAACGGGTGGGCGCCAGGCTAGCATGTGGCAGTGAAGGGAAGCTGGAAAAGGACCATGGGGAAGGTTGTTGGTAAGGTGGGCCCATGCCAGAGACCCAAATACAAAGCTTTCCTGGGTCACGACCTTGCACAATCCCAAGTTGCTGGAAGTTCTTTTGCTTCAGTCACACCAGTTAGCAGCACTTGTGTCCTTGGGGAGTTGTCACGATTAAATCTGAAGCAAGGCCTATGACATGGCAAGGCAGTTAATAGGCACTCAACATTTCAGTTTCTGGTAGTTTCTCCTAAGCAAGAGGATTTTTTTCTCTTGGAATAAGGCACAGATAATCAGGCTTTCGAGGCCTTGTGGAGAACAATATCCTACGACACAGCCACCTGGTGTCCAATCTGGGAAGGAAGGGTGACTCTCTCTGGGCCTTGGGATGGGCTGTGATCTTGGAACACACCTACTGTAGTGCAGAGTCACTACAAGGCAAGGGTTAGTCCCTGGCTCACTAGCTGTGACCTCAGAGACACGGTGGTTAAGACGATCAGCAGACTACAGTACAAAAGGCCCAGCAATCAAACAGCTTAGTGTAGATCAAGCCATAGCACCATATCTGCAGCCATAAGAATGGAACAGGGTGCAGGCAGGGGCTCTGCATGCAATAAGAGGCAGTCAGATGATGGATGAAGTGGCTTCAAGAAAAGGATGGGGAATGAGAAGGATGGCGGTACCACCTAAGGACTGATGGGAAAGATGGGAGGGATCAGGCCCGTGCTGCCAGTCTTTCTGGCTCTGGATGTGACCCTGATATTCTTCTCTTGGTCACCCCATGTTTTCCCCAGCTCTAGATGGAGCTAAGAGCATGGCCTCCCCATAGCTCTCTTTCTCACACTGTACATGCCTAGAGGTATGGCTACCCAGATAACCCTCAAGGTAATGGTATGGCTTCTGAGCTTGGTGTCCCCATAAACTCTACTTCTCTTATCCCCTCAATGGTTCCACCTCCTCCCCCACGTGACTGAAGCTCTCCATTTGACCTCTACTTGGGTGGCTGGCTTCCTCTCTCTGTCTCAGCTCTGCTCCACACCTTAGGATGGAAGGTCATATGTGCCCATAAGACAAAGTTCCAAAGTAATGTTATGGTCACATGGCTGACATTTTCCTTCTCTTCTCTTAAGATAGGCTTGTCATACAGCCCTGGCTGCCTGGAACTTGCTGTGCTAGACTCACACTTACAGCAGCCATCTTGTTTGCTCCTCCCAAGTGCCCGGATTATGGGTGTATATATATATATATATATATATATANTATATGTACGTACTCCTGATGGATGAGGTACTAAGAAAGAAACTCAACTAGGCAAACGCTCTACCAACAGAGCTACATGCCCAACAACCTCTATGGTGAACTATTTTTTTTAATTAACTTGCGCTCTCTAGGGCTCCACCTGGGGTTAAAAGATCTCTCTAGAAACAGCAGTAACCACCACCTTGTTCCCTGCTCTGGAAGTAACTGGGCAGAGGGAAGATGGGAATAGAATCTCTTCTTATCGGGATCTTCCTTGCTTCATCCTTAAAGCTGGGGATGGGTCATTTAGGTCTTCTCACTTAGAAAAGACTGTGTTTTCTCTCTACCAGCTTCCTGCTTCACTTGGTATAGCAGAGCTACAAACGTAACAAACAGGAAAGGATGTGCAGAAACATCAAACACCCAGACTCTAGACTCCACCACCCGCTGCTGAGCAGGAATAGCTGTTTGTATGGACCCTTGACTATCATCCTAAAGATCTGGTCTCAAGCAGGTTTTCTTTCTCTCTCTAAAAAAAATTAAATAAATAAATCTGCCCACTTTCACCTGCACTGCACAGAATGGACGGCATAAGATTCAGTCAGAGGTCTGAGCTGTCACCCATCCAGGCAAACAACCTCCTTAAGTGAGTCCAGGGCATAGGAATGGCCTCCTGGGACTAGGAGGAGAGGACTATCGGGAAACGCAAAGCCCAAAGTTGCACTGTATAGAGAGATTCTGAAGTCACAGATTCAGGCTCTGCCCTTGTACCCAGGAGGACAGAGAAGACTGGGCAACAGGTAAAGGAAGCCATGTCATCTCTAGGGACAAGGATGGTCTAAAAATGGGCTCCAGGTATGTGGGGACACTGGAAATGTCAGGGAAAGGAAATGGGGAGGGAAGGCTCTGGGAGCTTCCTTCCCAAACCCACCAAGAGGAGCAGGGGTGGGGCCTTTTTGGAGAGCCAGAGCCTGGGATACCCCTTTCTGCTATGTGTTTTTGGGTACCATTCCTTCAATCCCTTTGCTCCCAAGTGCTTAAGGGGGAGAGGGTGGAGCCCAGCCCTCCCCCTGCCCACTCCAGCTGTCAATCTGCTGTCTGGGAGAAAGACTTGAAGCCTCCTGACAATTGTGGGCAACTCTCTCCTGCCCCGCCTCCCGCCCCTGCCCTGCCCTCTTCCCCTCTTCTCTCTGACAGGGTTCTTCTCTGATTGCTCTGAGGCTTGCTTCCCCACCCCAATTTCAGGGCCTCCCTTCTTCTTTCTCTTCTCTCTCTCTCTATCTTCTCCTCCAGTTCTCACAGCTGGTAAACTTGAATGTCCTCATAAGACTTCTAATGATGAAACAAACTTTAAAACTCCCAGCCAGGTCAAGCTCATCCATCCTTAGGCTGACAGCATGGCGTGTATGTTTGGGGGGCTGGTTATTAGGTGGGTACCAGCAACAGAGAGTTTCTTAGGGTTTCTGGACTCAGTGGGGGTTTGATCCACTTCCAGGAGATAACCACCAAGTTTTTGGGGGCCCTGAGCTACCCTAGGGGACCTGCTTAGCTCACCTTCTGGCACTAGAGTGCTCCTGGGGACAAGAGCCTTTCCCAATGCTTAGCACTACATTCAAGTTCAGCAAGAAGATCCAAGTCCATAATTAAATGCTCAGGGCAAGTTAAGTGCTCCAAACTTTGATGCTAAAAATATTATATTTAGCATGCAAATTATGCCCTGACAGCTCCCTAGAGCCTGAGCCCGTGGGTGCCACTACCTTGTTTGTCATTATTCCTGATTTTTAAGGTGCCAAGAACATTCCTCTCTCACTGGGTTGATTTCTAGCTTTCTTTTAAGGTGTCAAGTTTCTGTGGTCGGGGCAGTGCGAACCTGCAGACCCTGCAAGCTTGGAGCTGTGAACAAGCCTGAAGTGAGAAGAGGGACGCCTATCCAGGCCGCTGCCTTTAGACATGCCCTTCTTCACACTGCCCGTGCTAGAGACTGGATGAAGAACAGACAGATGCAAGCAAAACCAACACCTCAGGAGACACCTTTACCATAGAGCTACCTCTGACCTGGTGGCTAACATTGGTCCTTCAGAGGTACCGGGATCCAGGTCCCTGGGTGTAGCTGGATTCCCTCTAATTGTTGTCCCCTTTATGCTATGTCTAAATGTTAAAGATAGTGTTGGTGGTGTTCCAGGCCACTCAAGGGCCCGTGGGAATGACTCTTGTCAAAGTTTTATTGGTTTGGTGCATGGATAGTGATGTTACAGAGTTGGAGCCCAGGGCCCTCCAAGCTGCGGCTTTCCCTCCCCCCTCAGGACTGGACTACACCCAGCCCAATAGTGTCAGTGGCCTCCTACCCACAATCTCCTCTAAGGCAGAGGCACTGGGAAGGAGGAGAGATTGGGAAGAGAAGATGTTAGCAGGGACATGGTAGGAGGCTACCCACTCCCCCAAAGAGCCCCAAGTTATCACCTCCAACTTGAGCTCCAACACGGGTTCGAGGCCTGACTTCCCAGGATGGCCAGCATTTGCTGTGAGGAATGGATTTGTCCAAAAACTTGGCAGAGGGTAGCAGGGCGGGAGAGAGGATAGACGGAGATCAGCTATTTTTCTCCTTATGGTCCCTCAATGAGCCCTTGAGGATTAGAGTTGTTCCCCTCAAAGGGCACAGAAACCATATGGGGTGCTGTAACAAGTTAGGGCACAGTGTGATACCCACTGCTAAGAAATGTAGGGGTTCACACTGGAGTTGGGGTGGAAAACAGATTTTCTGCCTCAATTTCTCTGGGGTCCGTGGAACTATCTGGTGTTTATGTGTGTCTCCCAACACTAATGTTGCCTGGGAGCCTTGGCGTGTTCCCTGCTTTCCTGTGTAACCCCGGTGAAGTCTGAAATGTCCTTCCCTCCCACCACCTGATCCAACACAGGCAAGCAAGGACTAGGTCAAGCCGACTATCAGGAAGTGCTTGGCCACCATGCTAGATTCCGGCCTCAGCAACCCTGATGCCCCCAAGAAAGGTCAAGGAAGGCTGCTGCATCTTTGGTGCCAAGGAGACAGGGTCCGGATGGGAGCGGGGCACTCTGTGAGCTACCCTGAGCCACGAATCCAACCCCAGAGCTGGTAAGATACCAGTCTCCCTGGCAGGATGAGGGTGTGTGGGCAGAGAGGGGCACCAAGCCAAGCTAACACTGCAGGGCCTGCAGGGTCAAGAGAAGGCCAAGTCCATCCGGGCCTTTCTGCCCAACAGCTTGCAGGGATGAGGTCTGGCCTGCCGAGTCAGGGAGGCGGGAAGCAGCTGATGTGCAGGCAAGGGGCAGACTCAACAGTGCAGGATCTTCATGAAGGCCTTGCGGAACTCGATGTTGAAGGTGGTGTAGATGATGGGGTTCACAGCACTGTTGACATAGCCCAACCACGTGAAGGCGCTGTAGAGGGCTGGCGGGATGTTGCAGTCACAGTGTATGTTCAGGATGTGCGTGATGAAGAAGGGCAGCCAGCAGATGATGAATACACCTGGGGAGAGGGCAGGGTCAGGCTCGCCCCCGGCCAAGGAGAGGCTAGCCTGACCTGAGTGGGCCCTGCTCCCTGTACGTCTGTCTGCTCTGCCACCGGCTTCCCTGGGGGCACTGGGACAGCTAACTGCGTGCAGTAGCCCCAGGATCACAGCCAAAGGGGCTCCCGCCTCAGATCTAAGCATCCAGCTTCTGACACCTATCGGTAGGAAAGGGTCCCCACGCCTTCCTTGGCCTTTTTTTTATCTGCTGAACAGACATGGCATCTATCTGCTAGGGAAGTGCCTTGAAAATAAGTGAGAAATGTTAGTCTGACCCTCATCCATCTCTGCAAATGGACACACAGACTACGTCCCAGTTACCTTTAGAAGCAATGCTATCCTCAACTGGTGACACTGGAGAGAATTTGCTGTCAGCAGGGTGGGTTGAACAATTTAGGGAAAGGGAGAGCTAAATACCCATCTTGCTTAGTTTTCATAATGGCTCCATGAATTCCATGGGAAACTAAAGTTCATGTTGGCTCCACATTGTCCCTGAGGCCACTTTACTCTTAGTAACATAAGTAACTCTTGTTACTAAGTGTTACTTGTGTTATTTCCCATCTGTCTAAGTCCCTCAAATGGCAAGGCTCTTGCTCCAGCCTTTCCCAAGTTTGCTCAGTGTTGGTAGACACACCCTTTGTTGGTCCCACCAGAAGACCCTGCCTTCTTATACAGGCAGGCCTCAGGGCCACTTGCTCCCATTGGAAACTCAATGTGTAGGTGCAAGAGGATGTTTTAGGGACAGACCATAGACCCTAGAGTAGAACTGGAGGATTATCACATAGAGCCTTGCTCCAAACCCATCCCTTGCCCGTCTGGGGCCTCTGTTTCTGAGCAGGAGGGCATCAGAAGCTGCCTACTCATTTGCCAGGATCTCTTGACCATCAGATGGGGTCCCAGTGTCACAGAGGGCAAGCTCACAACCTACCCTCCTTTCCCAACTGTCTGCATCAGTCTTCTTCCTAGGTTTTGTCTGTCATTACACAAATTTCTAGAAGTTGAAAAAATTAATTGCGCTCTGTGTGTGTGTGTGTGTGTGTGTGTGTGTGTGTGTACATGAGCATCCAGGCTCTACATGAGATCAGAGGGCAACTTGGGGGTACTGATTCTCTCAGTCCACCATACGGGACTGAGGGGTTGAATTCGGGTTGTCAGACTTGGTGGTGGCAAGTGCCTTTATCAGCTGAGCCACCTCTCCATGCCATAGACGCTAGAGACACCTCTCAAAGGCCCATCTTATTTTTCACAGTTTTATCCCACAGGGATGTGGTTGAGTGAAAATGTCTATTTCCAAATTCCTCACCAATAGCAATAGTAACGAAACCCACAATCACATATGTGATACTTTCCCAGCCCTGTGCTATCCTTATGTGAAACAACCCTGAGAGGCCACTTACTCCACAGACTGGGGAACTAGAAGGAGAAGACAGGACACAGCCTGGTACACAGGCTATGGTGCCTTCCCATAGATCAGGGAAGCTCAGACACTGTAGTCAAACTGCCCGAGTTAACCATGGTCAATTCGTGTAACTGCTCAAAGTCCTGGTTTGACCTTCTGTACAGTGGGCACAGTAGGAAGTTCTACTAAATATTGACTGACTGTAACGAGCATGACCTGTTACTAAGGAAGTACCCAATCCACGGCCTTGCAGCCATGGTCATCAAGACAGAGTCTGGGATGCAGGGATTACCCTTTCCCCTCCCGAGGCAGGGCATAGCAGGGCTGTCACTGTCAGCCTGATCTGACTCACCAAGTACAATGGCAAGCATCTGAGTGGCTTTCTTCTCCTTCTGCTGGGAGAGCTTCCTGCGGCTCATTGACTTAAGGGAGGTCCGGGTTTTGCCATTGGGCATGGTCTGGATCTCAAAGATTTTGGCAATCCTGGGGTTGACAATCCTGGCATGCCCATTCTTCTCTGGCTTGGCAGGACTGTCAGGGTTGCTATGGAGACCATGGTGGGATGGATCGGGGAGAGTTAGCTGGTGGTGACTGGGTGGGATGGGGCTATACCGGGTCCTCTCTGGTGGACTGGTACTCGACAGCATCTCCATCTCCAGCTCCTGAGCTCGGCGGGCAGCATCCTGTGGTGGAGGCAGAGAACTTAGGATGAAATCCCTGGGCAGAAGTCACCAAGCCTTGGCTTTCCTGCCCTTCTGCACACTCCTGCAAACAACAGGATAGCTCTGCAAGGAAAACAGAGAAGGCCATCACTGGGAGGCAGGGCCGTCTGAATACAGCACTCAAACTTATGGCAGTCACCCCTGGCCCACTTCCTAGAGTAATCCTTGTGAAGCCTCAATACCCTAGAAACACTTGGCTGCTATTACACAGGGACTTCTCTTATTTTTAACCTGAGGGACACTTTCTGGGTTCTAACTAAGGGCCAGACACCAATCCAGTTGTTAAAGTAAGCCCCTCCCTGACTGACATTCAGTCTTGACTCACCTTCAAGAACTCAGTTCTGACTACATGGAAATCGTGTTCCCCATTCTCCCTGCCAGGCTGGAGTATAGACTCCTGCACCAGCACGGGCATGTGGGCTGACTAGCCTGATCCAGAGACCAAGGTCTGAGCTGGAAACTCCATATTGTCTCTGCTGGGCTGACCTGGAAGATCCAGCACAGATGCACACATGGCTTCCAAGTTCTTCTTTAGACTCCCTTGTCCTGGGCCTTGGTGGTCTCAGACCAGCCTCTGAAATACAGCCTAGGTGCTCTGATGACAAAAATGGGCTGCTGCCTTGAATATAACCTGAGATCTGTTTTAGTGTCTGCTTCGCAAATGGTTCGTAAAAGTCTTATCCCTGGGTAGCAGGCCCATTGTGGAGACCCTGCTAACTAAGAGACATATTTCTGGACTTTAGATATAGTCCTCCATGGGTTTCCTGGACAGCAGGGGGATGAAAGGCCTGCTTTTTGAACTCTGGTGCTAGCTAGTACCACGAAGGGCTCAGGTATGCTATGTATCTGCACGTACAGGTTCTACTTATAGGATATGCTTCTTGTCCACTTCCAGTGATCTGCTCCTCCCCTACCCCACTGCCAGCTGCCAGCTGCCAGCTCCCAGCCCCAGAGCTGCCTATCCAGAAGGTACCACATGCTGAATGGAACAGTGTGGATTTAGAAGTCACATAGATCTGGACTCTAGTACATGCTTGACACTAACTGTTCAGATTTGGGTGAGCTATCTGTACTTCATGAGCCTTGGCTTCCTCTTCTGTGAGCTGTAGACCAATAAGATTTACTTCCCAGGGTCACATGAGGATTTGATGGGATGACAGAAAGCATGGCAGGTGCTTGAGAGGTGGAAATAGCCCCTATTGTCACTTTTGGTAGGTTACATGGGCGGGTCATGTCTCCCAACAAGCTTCTGTGTGTTTGTGCCTTGCAGAATTGAGGTATCTCACTGCACCCATGCTTGGAAGTATGCAAGATGAATGTGCTCTCAGCTGATGCAAAATAGGGGTGCCAGGAGGCACTTTCCCCTTAAAACAGCTAGCGAGGTCCCAGGATCCGGGATTGTGGGCTCCACTGGGGGCAGAAAGACGGCACTGGGTCCCTGACCTGAACACTTACCATTCTCCGCCTGTTCACTGGGAAACTCCCATTAGACTTCATGATAACGGTGCAGAGTTTCATGTCCTCAGGGTGAGTACAGTTGCCCTGTGGAGTGAGCCAGCACATGGGTCACACAAGACAGTGGGGAGCAGAGGCGGTAAGGGGACAGAAAGCCAAGACAAGGGAGTCCATGGAGAACTCAGACTCTGAGCAGAAGCTCAGTAATTAGAGGAATGTGGTCACAGAAGTGGGGCAAGAATGAAGGCTGGCACTGTGATAAGAAGAGGTGGGCAAGGTGAGGGGCAAAAGGACCTCATTCTTCCTGGAGGACCCACTCAGGATCACGCTAGGCACATGCTCGCATCCCTTCTCACATCAAATCTTCAGGAGCACCCTGTGAAGTGCACATGACTCCCATTTAACAAATGAGGAAACCGAGGCTCACAGAAGCTAAGCAACATGCCCAAGGACACACCTCAACAAAGTGATGGCACCAGGGTTTGGACCTGATGCCTCTAACTGGTGAGTTCTTGTCTTTTCCATACCCACACTCTGTCTTCACTGAAGTGTTGAGGGGCAGAGGGAGATTATATGATAAAAGGGCAGGGGAAGGATAGAGGGACAGCAGAGAGAAGTAGGAGAGAGGAGGCAGGGGTTATGTGGAGGGAAGAGCAGAGCAGAGCAGGTCAAAAGAGTTGTACAGAGAAGATGGAGGAAGGGGAAAGATTAGGGTGGTAAAGGCAAAATTTCATGAGGAGGAAGAGAGAAACTAAGGACCAGACCAAGCAAGAACTGCTCTGTGCAGCCACAAAGGTTTTCGTGTAGACCATTCTAGTTAGCTCCCATCACGGACCCACGTCTTCCCTTTCTAAAGATGCTGTCCCTCAGCTGAGGCTCACACCATCACCCAGCCCCAGAAAGCTCCTCCAGCCTAGACTTCCACCTTGCTGTGACGTCTCAGGTCCCCACCCAAGTGTGGTATTAGCCCTCTGGTAGCGGCTAGGTAGGGACCCTCGTTGGGGCTGAGGTTTGAGAACCTTGAGTGGGGTCTTCAGGTTGGCTCTGAAGGCTCGGCTGCTGCGCTTGGTGTTGACCCGCTTGCGGCGCTTGCGGAGGACAATGTAGATTTTTATATAGACCAGCAGGGTGACAATGAAGGGCACGTAGAACGAGACGATGGAGGAGTAGACCACGAAGGCAGGGTTGGCGATGATACACTCATTCTGGTCTAGAGGAAAGGAGAAACCCATACGGGCAAGGTGTCAGCAGGCTCGCCAGGCCATAGTGCCACCAGAGGACATTCATCCCCCTTGGTGGGAACCAGAAGCAGTTTTACAGGCTAGATACTGGCTGTTGCCTGGAAATGGTAAATGCAAATAAATGTTCACTTGAAAAAAAACACGGTATAAATTGTTAGCAAGAAGTAAAGCTGGTACTACTGACTGCTTCCAAGTTTTTCGTTCCTCTTCTCTAATTACTTGCTTGTTACTTTTGTCCTTTCTGAGCACATAGGAGAGCCATAATTCAGAAGAGATGACACAAGGAAACATTTTCGAAAGCGAAAGCCACTACTTTAGTCTTTCCTATATAATGAGGGAAAGAGAGGCCCTGCCACTCCATAATTTTGGTAACAGGATAATTTTACCTACTTACTGAACTAGCTTAGCCATGTTTTAGTGTTTAATGTGCATCCATAGTTCCTTCCAGGTTAACCATCATGTGTTACTATCAAGCCCATTCTGTATTAATCAAGTATAACCAACCTTTTCCACACTTCTGGGGATTCCTGTGGCGCCTGTATTCTCAACTACTAACTTCTGGAGCTTCACTGTAGCCTATGAACCACAGAGGTGCCTGTATAACTCTTGTCTCTCTGCTGAGAAGCATCCCCATACTGCAAGTTTTCTGTTCCTCTTCAGTCTGAGATGCTCCTGACTCTGCCTCACACAGGAAGGGCATTGGGGTTGGCTTACTTCCTACTTGTTTGTAGCTTTTTTGCTCCAGGCAGTGTGGGACCTTCGTGAAGCTGACCCACTGGGTTTCAATGTCATCCCTCAAATACCACTATCAGATATGGATGGAGGAAGCTCCCTGCTAAACATACGTGAACACACACACACATGTGTAAGGCTATCTGACTTACTTCAACATATTAAAGTTGAAAATGGTCAGACTCCTTCCTCAGCCATTTTCCCATCCCTCAGACAGTCCCAATGTGCCTGGCGTCATTGTTTCCTCTCCTGCCCAATCTGGAACAACTCTGAGTTAGGCAGGATCTGGGTGATGTATCCAGCCTCCTTGGGGACAAGAAGGGGCTACCATTGGGCTCCCACCCATTTCTGTATCAAAGACTCAGCCACTCAGTGTCCCAAGTAGAGCAGAGAGGTACAGCTCTCTGAGCCCCTGACCAATGCCAGACTTGCCTGTGTTGTTGAGTCCGAAGAGCAGCGGGCAGGAGATGGTGAATGACAGGACCCAAACAATGGCGATCATGACAGTGACCCGGCGCTTGGAGCTATAGCGCGTGTTGTACAGCATGGGCATGGCCACAGCTGTGTACCTGCAAAGGGGAGGGTCCTAAGTCTGGGCTGCAGGCCAGAAGACACGGCCCTCTGCGAGATACATCACAGATGCCCCTTCTGCTCGGTTCTCTGATGTCTGAGGAATTCACTCACTCAGCCCTTCCCCTGTCCCCACCTTCAAACATACAGTCAAGCTCTTACTGAGCGGCAGCTACTGGGGACTCCTGGGCCGTTACACCGATTAATCTCCCCACCTGAACTATAGACTTCTTGATGGATCTTTGCACATTTGAAAACATACTTACTGTACTGGACTTCAGACGGCGGAAAAATTTGTTGACAAATGGTAGTTCTGTCCCTCAGAGCAAGCCCTTAGCCCCATTTAGCAATAAGGGATAATAGTGGCAGCCATTTTTAATCCTCCCCCACATTCCTCTACTGAGCTCTACTTAATCTGGTCTTCCAACAATCCTGTGAGGGGGAAAGGCAGGGCCTCTGGAAACCCTCATGGTGTGGCTGCATACATGAGTAAAGGCTCTAAGGACACAGTTTAGTCAAGTGGGCATGGTTTTGACCCCCTTGACCATATCACTTGTGCTGGACACAAAATCCAAACTCAACACCATGACCTAAGAGACAGTTGGCATTTTCATGTCCAGAAAATGAACCATGGAGTTCAAATAATTTTTACAATCTTTCCATGAGCTTCAGTCAGAACTAATTCTTTCATACAAGTCTGTGGGGAGTCTATACTATCCTAGCCAAACACACACACACACACACACACACACACAC
>LOJH01008312.1:0-23011 GCA_001685095.1 Ellobius talpinus | reverse complement strand
TGCCTTGGCCTTTTGATAGGGCAGAAACTTAGGTAGGCAGGAAAGACAAAACTGGATGCTGAAAAAAAAGATCAGAGCAGGCAGATGCAATGAATCTCCAGCCTGAGACAGACATAGGTTAGAATCTCTCCCAGTAAACCACAGTCACGTGGTGATACACAGATTTAATAGAAATGGGTTAATCAAGATGTGAGAGTTAGCCAATAAGAGACTAGAGCTTATGGGCCAAGCAATGATTTAATTAATACAATTTCTGTGTCATTATTTCAAAGGTTAGGCTAGCTGGGTGGCCCACACTTCCTCTTACAATAGATGGATTCTGTTTTGTTGTTGTTGTTGTTGTTATTGTTGTTTTATCCAATCTGTTGACCTGTGTCTTTTTATGGGTAAGTTGAGTCCATTTATATTAAGGGATAGTAATGATCAGTGATCGCCAGATTTTGTTATTTTAGTTTTAGTTGTTGGTAATGTTATTGTGTGTGTTTTCCCTTATTCGGGATTTGCTGTTGTGAGATTATCTATTGTCTGTGTTTAAGTGGATGTAGTTAACTTCCTTGGGTTGTAATTTTTTTCTAGTACTTTGTGTAGGGCTAGGTTCATGGCTAGGTATTGAATAATGTGGTTCTGTCATGGAATATCTTGTTTTGTCCATCTATGGCAATTGAAAATTTTGTTGGGTATAGTAGTCTGGGATGGCATCCATGGTCTTTTCATGTCTGTGTAATGCTTGATGAGGACCTTCTGGCTTTCATTGCTTCTATTGAGAATGAGAAGTCAGGTGTAATTCTGATAGGTCTGCCTTTATATGTTACTTAGCCTTTTTCCTTTGCTGCTCCTAATATTTGTTCTTAATTCTGTATGTTTAGTGTTTTGACTTTTATGTGGCAAGGGGATTCTTGTTTTTTTTTGATGCAGTCTATTTGCTGTTCTGTAAGCTTCTTGTATCTTCATATGCATATCTTTCCTTAGGTTGGAAAGTTTTCTTCTAGGATTTTGTTGAATATATTTTCTGTGCTTTTGAGTTGGACTTTTTTTTTCTTATATTCCTATTAATCTTATGTTTGGGTTTTCATGGTGTCCCATATTTCCTGGATATTTTGTGTTATGTTTTTTGTTAGATTAATGTTTGATGTCTTTATTGTCCCTATTTAGGTTTTCAAGTCTTGAATTATTTCTTTCATCTGTTTGATTGCTTTTTCTTGGTTTTCTTTAAGGGATTTGTTCTAATTTTTGTTTGTCTTTTCCTCCATTTCTTTGAGGGATTTTTTCCTTTCCTCTTTAAGGGCCTCAAACATTCTCTTAAAGTTATTTTTAGATCATTTTCTGCTGCTCCATCTATATTTGAGTGTTCAAGTCTTGCTGTTGTAGTGTCATTAGTTGTTGTTGATGTCATGTTGCTCTTTGTGGTATTCAGTTTGATCTTACTTTGTCTACATATCTTTTCCTATAATTGGTTTAGTTGGTGCTGTGTCTCTGGTGATCAATCTACCAGGTGCCAGTAAACCCAAGGATCAAATGGTTACTCCTCATGGTGTAGTCAGGGTCATGTTTCCAGTCAACTTGGAGGTCATTCAGTGTTCTGAAGGTCACTCAGCACTCCCAAGGTTCACTCTGAAATCCTGGGGGGGTATTCATCCCTGCTTTCACAGAGGTTGTTTGGTTGTGGCTGCTCACACTGAGGTCATTGCTTTGGGTCTGCTCTGGCAGAGGTCGCTGGCTCAGGCCTGATGCAGCAGAGGTTGCAGCCTTGGGCTTTCTCCAACAGAGGTTGCTGGCACAGGCCTGCACCCTCAGAGGTCACCAATTTCTGCCTGGTCCAGCAGAGGTCTCTGGCTCAGGCCTGCTTGCTCAGTGGTTGTTTCTATGTATCTGCTCCTGTGGAGATTACTACCTCAGGCCTGCTCTAGTTGAGATCTCTGGCTCAGGCCTGTTTCCAAAGATTTCCCTGGCTTGGGCCTGTTCCCACAGAGGTCCCTGGTTTGGGCCCAGTCCCATAGAGGTCTCTAGCTTGGGCCTGCATCCTCAGAGGTCCCTGACTTGTGCCTGGTTCTGCAGAGGTCTCTGGCTTGGGCCTGTTCCCTTGAAGCTCACTTTCTTATGCATGCTCCTGTGGAGGTCTCTGCCTCAGGCCTCCTCTGGTGGAAATTGCTGACTCCATTTCTATATTCTTGATTTCAACCTTTATTCCATTGTGATCACATACAATACAGGATGTGGTTCAAATTTTCCTTTATTACTAGAATCTTGTGTGTGATCTAATATGTATTCCATTTTAGTGAAAGTTCCTTAGGGTAATGAAGAAGTGTGTTTGGTTGTAACATTCCCTAGCTATTCATTAGGGCTGCTATATACATGATATCATTTGTTTTCAGGTTTCTTTGTTAGTTTATTCATGAATAAGTATTGGCTGTGGCAGGCATTAAAGTCACCCACTACTACTGCTTTGGGGCTAATCTGTGCTGTCAGAATTAACATTATTTCTTTCTATGAAATTGTGTGATATTGTGTTTGATGGATATATATTTTTGTTTATAATACTTCTTTGGTGAAATTGTTTTCACTAAAAGGAATGGAATTTCACTCCTTGGTTTTTTTGTCTAATTTTGGTTTGAAATACATTTTGTCAGATATGAGACCATCTATCTCTGTATTTTTCTAAGTTCTGTTTGATTAGAATGCCTTTTTCTATCCTTTTCCTAAAGAGGTTACTGTCATTGATGATGAGTTGCAACAGATATGTGATGATTTACAGTCAAATTTATTTGTGTGTGTCTGTCTGTGTGTGTGTGTATATATCTTTTTATTGGGAAATAGAGATCATTTATATGAGGCATCATTATTTTATTTAAGTTTATTAATTCTGACATTTTTTGAGTTTGTGCCTTTATCCCCCTCAGTTTTTCTTTGAATGACAGTGGTGATATTTTTTATTTATTTCCTGTAACCCCCTTGTATATGTCCACATGCTACTTCAGACTGAAGTCTTCTTTCTAGTATCTTCTGTAGAGCAGGCTTTGTCTTTCTAAATTTATAAAATCTGTGTTTTTTTTATCATGGAATGGTTTTTTCTTCTCTTTCAGTTTTACTATGTAGCTTTGTGGGGTATAATTTTTGTGTTGACAACTTTGTTATTTCAGAACTTGGGACACATCATCTTGGGCCCTTCTAACTTGAATCTTCCTGCCAATGATATAGTATTATAATAGGCCTGAATTTATACTTGACTTGTTCTTTCTCCTTTTTCTCCTTTCAATACCCTTTATTTATTCCGTGCTTTAAAATTTTTATTTATAATATGTCATGGTGCATTTTTTCTGGTGTTGTCCATTTGGTGTTCTGTAGGCCTCTTGAAATTGGATATGCATATATTTCTCTCTGATTGAGATTTTTTTCTTTATCTTTACTGAAGATATTTTCTATGTATTCACTATATTTTTTCCTCTTTTTTTCTATTGCCAATAATTTGCGTGTTAGAACTTTTCCTCTTGTTTCAAAACTCTCTGACTTTAAGGGCCAATAAATATGTGTGAGTGTATGTGTGTGTGTGTGTTCGCATGTGCACGCATGTGTGTGCGCACATGTGCATGTGTGTAATTCTCTGTTATAATTTGTTGTCTTCAACAGAAAATGGATACAGAATTCTGGGAAGCACATTTTATTGGTTTCAGGGTCATTTCTACCAAGCTTGATAACCACCAAGTGAGTCTGAAAGTATTAGCAGATAATTTTATTTTAAACAAATAACCAAAATATAAATTCTCCATGAGTAGCTTAGCAATGTTTTTTATATCCATAGCTTAGTGAATTGTTAAAAAGAGAGTATTAGTTTTTTGTGTATTTTGTTAATCTATACTGTATTAATGCTAAATAATGAGCAAACATGTAGATATATTAAATAATTCATTTCACTTTAAACTTATATATACTATTGTATTTACTATTAATATTGGTGTTTATATTGATATTAATTTCAAAGAGACAATCAACATATATATTATAAAATCTTTAATTTCAAATATATACAATTTCTTATGTCTTTATGGAATTTTACAATGAATATATAACATACTCTTCTTCATCCTAGGGATTTAATAAGTGTGTATGTGTACGTGTATTATATGCATGTGAGGTGTTCTTAACCAATGGTAAAGGAAGACTTTGAGTATCCAACTCTACTACTTTCTATCTGATTACCTAGAAACCTGGTCTCTCACTGATCCTGGAGCTCACCATTTTTATCTAAGATGGTGGCTAGAAAATTCCAGAAATAAATCTTCCTGCTTTTCCCCTACCTCTCCTATAACGTGGTTACAGATGCTCATGATCATACCATGAATTATAAGTGGGGACTGGGCATTTATTTTCAGCTTCTTATGCTTTCAGAGCAAGCACTCTCACCCACTGAATACTCTTCCCAACCCCTTATTATCTTAATAGATTTAAAAACTATTATCTCTTATAGCTGACAATTTTAGGAGTTACATTATCTGCCTACATATTCATAAAAACAATAAAGGTATTCTGAATGCTTTATTCAAAAAACATTTCAGATCAAGAACCTTAGTCTGCAGGTTAGTAATTTTATTTCAGAAAATCATATTTTTATGTAACTTTCATTTGCATATTTTGAATTTCTGTATATAATTTTAAAACAAAATTTACATATCCAAAAGCATGTAATCTGGGATTTTCTCTTTATCAGATCCTAGCCTGTTTTTAAAATTTAAAAATACTATTTTTTCAGGATTTCAATATTGTCCACATAATGAGGAAATTGTTAATATTTCTCTTTAAGGCTCATGGTGGCTCATTAATTAGGAACACTCATCTTTTTGTAAAGCAGTTAATATACATTTTAAAGATTTTTCTCTTCTACTCTCAGAATACTTTGACCTCTTTATACCATTTTCTCTACCTTAGAAATCATCTACAAATAATGTTAAATTAACTTCTGTATTAATACTATAATGAATCTTTAAAAATTCCTGAATCTTAATGGACAATACTGAAAAATTATGTACATTTTAGGATCATACACGTGTCTAATAGTTGAGAACATTTTTTAGTTTTCTCACTTTCTTGTTTCATGTAACAAGATTTCATTAACATGAACTGGCAAAGTGTTGATTATATCAAGTGAGAGGAGGAATAGGTAGCACCTTGTGTGATAGTATCATAGTATAAGTCAAAATAAAAACTTGATAAGTCTACACAAACAAACTATATGGTTTGGAACTTGCTAATGGATAAATCAATAAGTAAATTAAATAATGTATGATTAATTATTTGTTTCTCCACAGTTTAAGCCAAGCACAAGTTAACACTTGGTATTAAGGTTGTTTTAAATGTAGGAACAGAACTTTCACTGTTTTGCAAAGCATTTAGTGTGGAGAATAAAGGTCATTTCCATGAGAATTCAAGCTGATACTAGTGACCTCTTGAAAATCCTAGTGACTATCATTTTGGCACCAATAATAGATGCTTTATTAAATGAATTTCTTTGAAACTGGTCAGTGTAGTATTGCTTTTTTCTGTGTGAACAATGGATGTTGAAAACGTTTTTCCATAATTATAACCTTCATATCTGAAATAAACTTGCTTCAATATAAAATAGTGTAGCCTGGTTATTTGGTGCAGAACTTGATGTTTACAGTTAAATAATTGCACATATATGGTAAATGCATTTCTTTTCAATCCATAAGTAATTTGATATAGCAAAATAAAGGGTAAAGAAAAAGGGAGAACCAGAAAGATCCATTGGAATAAGGGTTTTATATTTTATCTTTAAATCTAAGAAAATTTTAATTTGATGAGAAATATCAATCAATGCAGTAAACTAAAACTAAAAAGGGATTTACTTTATTAACAAATTTGTGCATGACGTAGAACAAAATAAACACTTTGGAGAGACCACACAGAAATGATAGAATTCTATTATCCTATGAATGACATAGAGTAAAGGATTAACATGGAAACAAGAAAATTACAATAGAGTCAAAATGAAGGTCATGTGAGAATGGATTTCAAAACTAAAATATCACAACGTCCCTGAAGATGCAGCAAATAGACTATTGTGAACAAATCTTGGCTCCCACTTCCGTTATCACTCTTGTTATTGGCAGAAATCTTTAAAAATTTTATATTCTATTTTAGAGATTTTTTTTCAGATGACAGGTATACAAATGTTTTCAAAGAAGTGTTTGTAGCTAGAAGTGTTTTCTGTCCCATTGGGACACCTGGACCGGTTTTACTCTGCCTGCCTGTTCCCAAAGCCACTTATGAAATAACCACTCTGAAACTTATTATCAGCTACAATTGTTTGGCCAATGTCTTAGACTTCTTACTGACTAGCTCTAACTAGTAAATTAGCCTATCTCTATTAATCTGTGTATTACCACAAGGCTGTGGCTTACTAGTGATGCACGTTACTCCTTCAGCGACTATGTAGCATCTCTTTGCCTCTGCCTACTCTCTCTGTTTGGATTTGTCACCTGGCTTAACTCTACTAAACCATTGGTTAAAAAAGCTTTATTCATCAACCAATAAGAGTACCACATCCACATCAGGTGTTTTTATCTAAATTTAAACTAGCAAATGCCTGATTGAAATAGAATCTAACCAATTGATACACTCTTTCCTGGAGAAGACTACTCTTTCCACCCTCAGCTTTCATTAGTTGTCTGTGGTTCTTTGTTCAGAAGTAAGGCCTCCTGGTATTTCTCTCATCAACTTTAGCACTATTATCATTGTTGGCCCTGCTAATTTATGGTTGAGGCAATCATGTTGTTTGGTCTGTATACGTTTAGCTTCTGATATTCCTAGGAAACACAGTATCACAGCAAAGTCCCTAATTCTCTGGCCTTTATAATTGCTTATCCAAGCCAAGTGGTCATCCTGCAAATATTCATACTGATACCATTATACAGATTTACAAGGTTGTATTTAGGAATACATTATATAATTGTATTATTAAACTTAGCATATTGAGTATGCATTATAAAATTAATATATAAAACAATGAATTTAAAATGTCAATGAATTTGAGAAAGATAAAGGAAGAGTGCATGAAAGTGTTTTGTGGCAGAAAGGGAAGAGTAATTTTAAAATTATATTACAATTCCAGTAAATGAAAGAAAGATGTTAAAAATGAAATGGGAAGTACGTGTCAAAAGTATAACATAGTTTGTCTATTTCCATCTCTGATAAGAGGCAGTTGTACTGTATTGTAATATATCTGTGGTTAGAACTCAAGGCCAATAAAGGCTGGGTCACAATTTTCTTTTTAACACATTTCAATTTTCAACCTAAATATTATCTGAAATCTGGAAATGTGCTTTAAAATAAGGTTTTATTCATGTTTAGGAGATTTAATAATGCTGTATGACTGACACAGAAAGAAATATTATGCTTAACAATTTTATGGCAGACATACATGTACAAGTCAATTTATATGAGAGAATTAATGGCAATACATGCAAAGAAATTTCTTGTTAAATTTTTGTTAAACAGGAGTATAGTTCATTAAGTGTTACATTGTTTTAAAACCCAGCATGCCTATGGGGACTTCCATGATCTGTCCTAGCAAATTTTGCATGACTTTATACTCTGGAGTTGGATAAAGTTAAACTTATTTCTGTTCAAAAATGTTTGATGTTTTATGTAGAAATATAACTATCATAAAGCCTGTAACAACTTAAAATTCCTCAGGCTTTTTAAGATTTCAGAAAACAAACTGAAAGCATATTTAGAGGGTCTCTTTTGTTTTGTTTTGCCAAATCTTATCTGTTAATAACATTAATATATTTACATTAGGAATTTAGAAAAATAAATGCTACCTCATTAATTTAATTATATTTTATAACATATCTTGTCATTCAAATGTATTTTCATAGTTGACTTCTTACTTAATGTATCAAATGTGAATTTCATATTTACATTAACTCAAGTGTAAAATAATAATAATTTTAATATTTTAATAGACTTTCAGTACTGACTCTAAATTTATTCTTTTGCCTTGCTAAAGTTGATATAGTTGTTTTGAGCTTAGACATTTTTGGGTAAGCACAGTTAACTTAAGGTTTGTTCTTAATAGGTCATCATCTAGTAACCTACCTTGATATCTATTAGTGCTTTTTTATATTGTTTAGTCTTGAATGGTAGCTTCTGAGAGGTTCTTGACTTCTTTCGGTAATTAATCAAAGTGTAAGTTGTTTATACTCGGGTGTTACTTGATGGCAAAGGCATTTGATAATTTTCAGTATCTGTAAACCATAATAGGCATGCCATTTTAAATATAACAGAAAATCAACACACTGCTCCCCACAACCAAATGAAGGTATGGTCCTAAATATGATGTAGATGTATATGAAGTAGGATTCTATCAAGAACTAACTTCTATGTTTTATCTTGCTTTGGTAACATGGGTATTAAGAGCAACTGATGGCCACTTGGATTTTCAGGTGAAGCATATTCTATGTACACAACATCCTGGTATTTCAAGACAGAGTATTCTTGTTTTTGGTTCTAGTAGCAAAATGAAAAGTCATACATTATAGTAAAAGTGATGTTTTTCTGTGAAATCACATGGACAATTCTAGTTATAAGACTCTGTGGTCATTTGAATAAGAATGATCCCCCCAAAAGTCATATATTCAATTGCTTAGTCACTAGGGATTGGAACTGACCATTGAAAGGAAATGCTTTATCTTTACTGAGGTACATTCTTATTCTAGTTCTAGATTGGCCTTTCCTGTATGTAATTCTTCTGTCAAAATTATGACACATGGACTTACAGAATGTCTTATTCACTGTAATGGTATTCCACAGAGCATTGCTTCCAATTAAGAAACTCACTTAATAGCCAGCAATGTTAACAGTGATCCCACCATCATGAAGTCCATTGGTCTTAAATGATCCCCTACTTTCCTGAAGCAGGTGTCCTAATAGAAACATAGAATGACCTTTCAAAGACACAGTTGCAGTACACATTAGGGGACAACAGTCTAGAGAGTTGGGACAGGGTTCTCTAGAAGGAAGTGTATGCTTTCAATCATCATCAAATATGAGATACAGTTTTTCCCATAAAAGAATCAATGAGGTCCAGGAATCAAGGAGGCAGAAAACAAATAGTTCTCTCTATCAGCCCCAGTGACCCACTAGGAAAAAATTGCTTCCTGTCCCCATGACTGTAAATTCTTTGGACATAAAGGTAGTTCCAGAGACGGGACTACTCCTGCTATGAGACACAATAAACAGTCCATTCAATGGGAAATTCCAACTTCTGCTAGCCAGTTTGGGCTCCCATTGGTCTTAAACCAACATGCTAAAAAAGGAATAACAGCATTGTAAGAGGTGATTGATCTACATTACCGAGGGCAAATTGATTGACATTCCACATGAAATTAAGAAAGGCTTTCTCTGGAGCACAAGATATCCTTTTGGAGTTTTTCTTTGCTACTGTGTCTTGTGATTAAAAACAATGGAAACTATCACAACACAATCCAAGTAGGAGGAGGAAAGGCACAGATTCTTCAGGAAAGGTACAGATACTACCTCAGGAAAAGACACAGGATTGTTTGAAGTGCTTGCTGAGTGTGGAAGAAATACAGAATTGGTAGTAAAGGAAAGTAGTTATAAATACCAGATAAGGCCACATGACCTGGTACAGAAACAAGAGTTAAGGGTTATAATTCACATGAGTGTTTCTGTCATATTTTTAAAATGAGTATGTATAGTTATTTGTATTTCTATATCATGTATTGTAACATCAATTAAGAGAATACTAGTAGGTTTTTTGAGATAAAACAAGAATGTCTCCCAAGAGACATTGTTGCCTACTCTTAATTTTATAATGAGTTTATAGCTCAGAGATTAAGAGCACTGCCTCTCTTCCAAAGGTCCTGAGTTCCATTCTCAGCAACCACATGGTGGCTCACAACAATCTTCAATGAGAACTAGTGTTCTCTAAAGGAAGAGATCTGGTCAGTAGTTTTTATCAACTTAAACCATCACAATGGACAAGTTCAAAAGAACTGCCATATACAAACTGCCCATGCTGCCTCAGAATTGCCAGGGCATGAATTACATTCATTCATTTCATTATGACTAAACATGAAATACATATATCATATTGGGTATAGTTATGATGTTTTTGTCATTGTCATTGGAAATTAAGTGTGACATAGGAAGATATGATTGTCTGTCAAGTTTGGCAAGGGATTTGTGATATCTATTCTTAGTTGTAAAGTTGATTATACTTAGAATTAACTAAAATCCAAGCCGGTGGCTAGAGCTGAGAGAAATATTTTCTAAGTAAAAATAATTTGAAGTGGAAGAGTCAACTTTAAATTCAATTTTTTAAGGTGGAAGATTCATCTTTAATCTATATCTTTTGAGGTGGGAAAATCTGCTCTGTATCTAGGCTAGACATTCTGCTGACAGCACATATAAAAAACATAGGAGAAGCCTATGTCTCTTCTTGTCTACGTGTCTGCACTCTTAAGAGCAAATAGTGGTATTAGAGACTGTTTTTTGTTTTTGCCTTTTTCCCCAGAATTCTGGTATATACTGAAAACCAATTGAGACAGAAAGCCTTATGGACTGAACAACTACTGGATTCTTCAGTCTTCCATTGGTAGACAGTCATTGCTGTACTAGCTATACCATAGCCTATACATCTCTCTAATAAACTACTCCAATATTCCCTTTCTACACACACACACAGAGAGAGAGAGAGAGAGTCCTGTTCCTCTAGTAAACCATGACTAGTAGTCGCCAGTGTCAGTATCCATTGTTTATTTGAATGTTTTGCTTTTTATGAAATTACAATGATTCTTCTCCCTTAGCACTGAAAAATCAAGACTAAGTAGGGAATGTGTGGTGTTATAACCAATATTCTTGATTACACAAAACTTGTATCTGTGTTTCTCTAGGTTTGAACTTCTTTCAGTTTGGGGATATATAATTGCCAAAAAACTCCCACTATTAAAAACATTGTTGTCCACAATTTATCTATAAAACTATTTAACATTCCCCTGTGAGTTCTCCAATATATGTATTCCAAAGGAGAAAAACATATAAGAGTAATATTACTAATGATGTTCTAATAAAATCATTTGGGTAGAAAAAAATTCAAAGGTTAGTAGGTTTAATATATATTAATCCATCAAAAGTATTTAAATTTTCATGAGAATATTTACCCACTAGACAATATAATATAAAGCATTTCTCAAGTTTCATTTTTAAATACATGCCTAAAATATTTTGAAAGGTATGTAAGTCAGGTACATCTTTCATAAAATTCCCCATCCTTCCTGCCTCGTTATTCATGCTTCACTTCCATGAGAGTTTCCATGTGCTATATAAGAGCAAATTGACCTTTCTTCAATTATGTCCTACTTTGTATGTCTCCTTTTCAGTTGAACTTCTAACAGTGAGGAGTTTCACTCAGTACCTAGAGTAGCAGTGATTTTGCATTAGCTTAGGCTAAGCACCAATCTGGTGGAAAATAGCATTAACAAAACAACAAAGACCTAATTTCAAGTGGTCAGTGGGTCTGTAAAAATTTCTAATGTGCAATAATTTCATATTTACCCTGATTTCATTGAAGATTAATTAAAATGATTACACAGAGCGGGTAAAAGCGTTATGCTCGGTAACTGGTGAAAAATATATTGTGTATTGTTAGATGGAAAGTTTGTAGATTGTGCTCAGTTCCTATCGTTCTGTTTGATGGTGTTAAAAATAATCTGATAGTACAGAAAACCATCTGTTACAGCAAGATATGGTATGCAGACTATAAGTTTTTGAGAAAATACCATTCTTTAGTGGGAGCAAGCCAGATTATGATTAAATTGTATATACAAAGATTGAAAATCTGCAATGCCCAAGACATGGGTCTAGTGGAATACAAATTAGATTCCTAAGATCTAGGAAAGAACTACCTAAATGATGAAGATTGAGAATCCTGAAATCCTCAAATCATTTGAATCTTTCAGGCAAGCAGAAGAAATTGGCTTCACCTTGAGAGTGCACTTTCTTTCCTCTCAAATGTATAAGAACACAAATTGGTTTCTGTTGTTTATAGATTTCCACATCTTTGAGTTTCTAGTCTGGTAATCACAATATCTTTGCAAAGTAAAGATAAAATAGCTTATGTGGTCAAAGCCATTCTAGAACTACATGGAATAAACTAATACAAAGAGGTAATGGTGCAGGGGAGGTGTTCAAGTGAGGGACAGGGAAATTTGGAGTACATTGAGATGCATTTTATAAGTGAGAGGTTCTGTAAATATGATTCAGAGTTCAAGGTTTTGAAATAAGTGTCTAAATGGTTCCAGTATTTGTTGAGATGCTTTACAAAAAATCAAGAGATTTTTTTTTCCAAAAAAGGGGCAGCAATCTACAGTTTTGTGTGTTTCAAATGTACCCAAGTTCTTATTTGCATTTCTAGGCAATGTAAGTAATATAAAAACCTGAGAGTGCTAACATTAATTTAAAAAGCAAGAGTCAGAAATGTTTAAGGGAAGGGTTAGGATAGCCTTTTTGAAATGCATTTCATAATATAACAATGAAGAAAATAGAAGGATTAAATTTATGAAAAGTTTGGTGATAAGCAACCATTGTGAGCTATACTTTAATATGTTCGAAACAGGCCTTAAAAACACTAGATATTATCTCTATCATTTAGCTATTAGAGACATTGGGAACCTAGTCATTATAATAGAAATAAAGATCAATACAAGTTACAGGTATCCTGGACATGTCCCTATAGTAATAATAGTATTGGAGTAGCTAACAGATAATAATATTGGTAGTCTTAAGACAGATGGACAGCTGAATACACTGAAGCCCCTTCATCAGTGCCTAAGCCATCTGTGGTTAAGACTCATGGAGTATGATATTAGGCTTAGGGTAAGTTCATTTAAAGCTTTCACTGAGTTAAACAAGCTGTCCGGACTACTCAATAACAGAAGTTCATGACTTCTGCAAACCACAATCCTGATATGCATAGAAAACCCTCCAATTGGACCGTGGGGAGCTGTTTGTGTAGGTAAGGCAAGAAATACACTATGTTTACCACTCTGCAATTATTTTAGCATTCCCAAATTTATAACTGGACTAATAAATTTGCCTAATAAATTGGAGAATTATCCAATCAGAACCGCAAGGCATAAGCAAGACAATGATTCGGGGAAAGCACATGTTTGAAGCTACTCTAGGGATTAATGCTGTTCTTAAAGGCTGAACACATTGTGTTCTCCTTTAAGGATATTCCTGTAAACACTCCCATTTGTACATGAGTTATCTACTTAGGATATCAGTGGATGATGGTAAATTTCCAGAAACTCAGACAAGGAAAAACAAGATAAACAGATGGCAGCAATCATGTCTGCCCTTCAATATTATGTACATCTCCTAGAAAACAATGTGTTGGAATATTGCTACTGTTCTGTAAAAATAGTCTTTCTAAGTTTTGACAGTGAAAAAAATAAAAAGTCTAGTGTAGCAAAGCCTGGATAGCAGTACACATCCCATGTTTGCTCCCAAAACTAGGCTGTTTCTAGCTATCAGATAGGTATTCAGGAGAGATTTTTGCCTATGTATTCTGTCAAGGCAAAGCTATTTTTCCACTGTTTCTAAGATATTTAATTTTGTGTTAAATATTGAAGGCTTATACCATTTGACAATTTGTTAAGACATATGCCTGCCAGAAAGCTGGGGACAATTGCATGAATTTAGTGATCTGCCTACTCTGTGAAGGTTTAATTAGAAACATCAATGAGTCTGGGCATCACACTAGAGTTGACTATTTTTTGGGGGGGACATGTGTGAGCCATCCCCGAGATCCTGAAAGCAGGAGATACAAGCCTACAGCAATCAAGACAGAGGGCCCTGAACCTTATCTGGGCAAAGCAGTAGACATAACCGTTGCAACATGAGTGACGAAGGCGCAGATCTGAGTGAGGGCCCAGCTCCTAGCCACAGTCTACACTGGGTGAGCTAGTCTAGACAGTGTTGGAGATTTTATCTGGGTAGTGACAATGAGAGAAAGCTAGTGAGCTGACCAATCCAGCTACCAACCAGGCCCAGAATGATGGCTATATGTTGGCCCAACTTAACATCCACTGAATCTATGAACTATTGGAGAATGTGAAAGGGCCAAATCAACAAATCCAAAACAGCAGGCTCTCCATGACACAGGACAACAAGTTATCCAAGAGAAGCCCCAGAGAGAGCTCATCACTGATGGCATAGCAGAAACCAGAGACCTTGAACTAGATCAATGACTCATATCAATGAACACACAAGTAAAAATGTATGGACTAAAGGGTAAACTGTGAGACTTAGGGAGCCACAGTACAGCATTCATGACATGAAGCTTCTCTTTTGCTGGGTAGTGATGGCTTACAGATTTAATTCCAGCACTTGGGAGGCAAGGGCAGGCAGATCTCTGTGAGCTCAAGGCCACCCTGGTCTACAAGAGCCAGTTATAGGATAGGCTCCAAAAGCAACAGAGAAACCTGTCTAGAAAGAAAAAAAAAATTTCTTCTCTTTTTTTTATTTTGTTTTTTGGTTTGTTTTCATTTTGGTTTTGGCTTTGGTTCTTTGTTTTGTTTGGTTTTTCTTTTAAATTTGGTTTTGTTTTGGGGAGAAGTTACAGGGACACATGGTGAATACCAGGGAACAGAATGTTACATGGGATCAGAATACATGAGGTAATAAAAGTTAAAAAGGGGAGAGGGAGGTAAAAGAAAAAGAAACATTGCTGAACATACTCTGGGACATTTTGTCTGAAGTCAGTACAAAATGATTGCATTGTGTATNATCTGACACTTGGGAGATTTAATTAACAGCTAAGAAATATTGCTCCAGACTAGCAATCAATGGTTTAGAAGTTTTTCTCTTTTAAATAAAAACAGATGGGAATTTTATAATGAAACACAAACCTATGCCTTACATCTTTCAAATCTTTAACTACGAAAGATTTTATCATAACAGAATTTAGCATGTATTATGTTTGGAGAACTGAAAAGCTGAAATAAGGGGAGTGTGTTAAAGATTCACCAGGAGTTGTAGAATATTTTTTTCTACAGACTGTTTTCTCAATTAAAAAAGCTGATTAATAATAAATTAAGTAATTTTGCATTTCAACTCTGGAAGCTGTACTTGAATTTCATACTTTGTATCTACCTATTGAAATTCATTTCCTTAGACATTTTAATCACTCATTGTTTAATTCCTTATAGATTAACTTATGGCAATATATATCGTAGATATATGAACTTTTTCCTATGTCTAACAACATGTAACAATTTGGAACATGTTTGTATTGTCATGTTGTTTTACTTTCCAGAATATAAATAACTCCTTATTTCTTTCCATACTTTTATATTTTATCAAATAATTTGTGTGTATATAATTATTTGATATATTATAAATATGTAATAACAAATTATAGATATCACATATTAATATAAAATAATTACATACTAATAAATATGTAACAATTTGATTAGTATAACCACATCAATTCTTAGTTCACATACAAACTAAGAGTTTTTTCATGTTTCTTAGTGCATGCTGTTGTTCATTCTTAAATTTAAAAATATAATCATTACATCATAAATATAATACAGATGCCTGATTTTTGTGTCAAATTTTATAATAACATTTATTGAAATTATGGTGTTAATTATAAAATGCAAACATTGATTGTAAGCACATGATCTCAGGACTAACCAGTTAGTATTGGATAACAAATTGGGATACTCTTCCATGGATAAGACCACATCTCACTCATCATCCAGAATTCTCCATTGCCTGTAGCTCCTTGTCAAGGGTCACTAAGCTTCTCCTTTCCAAGTTAGATGTCCACTCCTGTCTTGGTCTTTAAAATTCTGTTTTATTTTATTTTAGCTGCATATGCTTTTAGAATTTTTAATTTTTAATAAACATAAGCAACAGATTTCTTTATGACATTTTCATACATTGCCAGATGTATTAGGGAGGCCACTTTTTCATCTCAGCTGCCCAAAACCGAAATAACCACAAAGAAACTGTATTAATTAAGTCCCTGTTTGGCCCATTAGCTCTAGCTTCTTATTGCCTAATTCTTAGGTTATTTTAACCCATATCTATTATTTTGTGACTTCTGCCTTCAGCCAGATTGTATTGATTCTATCTACCCTTCACTCCCCACTTCATCTCAGGTCCTTCTTCCCCCTTTCTGATTCCATCTACATGTCCGATATCTGTATCTCCACTTTTACATTAGATGTTTTATATTCCATTCCCTGCCTGTCTTCCTTCCAACCTATATTTTTTTTCCTTTCCATAGACCTTTTTTTTCTTATTTTATGACTATTATTTGTATAGTTTCCCACATAAACATACTTAGGTTTTACATATGAGAAAGAATGTGATGCTTGTCATTCTGAGCCTGAGTTGTCTTGCCAATATGACATCCTAGTTCCGTTGCAGGGTTCTGGAAGGTGTTCCTTGTGGGAGAGGGAAAGTAGGAAAAGAACCAGCTATGCTGACTCTAGGAACAGACTGAAACAACAAGTTTGTTTATTTTACTAAGGGGTAGGCCTTATATGTCCACCATCCTGGCCAGAAGGGGGAATCCACTGAGCTGGCATCTGCTGAAGTGGTGGTCAATGTTCAAAGGTCCACATCATCTCTAATCAGAGTTGGTTGCTATTGTCAAGGCCCTCTGGCAGACCTAGGCTCTCCTTCAGAAAATATCTACTGTGCATGGTATTAGTTTTGCTTCTAGGCCCACTGGCTCTCAGGCTCATTAAGGCTTAGTCATTCCACATATTTCATCTATTTTCCGGCAATTTTAATTTACTTATCAGCTGAATAAATTATGCATGTGTTGTATTTTCACTATACATTCTCCTATTGATAGACATCTAGGCTGCTTCTACTTTCTTGCAGCAAGGTTTATAAGTAGACCATAGTCTCTGAGGTAATGTATATGTCCAGAAACAGTATATCTAGCCTTTTTGGAAGTTCTATTTTTAATTTTTTTTTTAAATTCTGCAGGATTTATCAAATGGTTATAAGTTAACACTCTAGCTAAAAAAAAGTAAGAGTTTCTCTTTTCCCACATTCACATGAGATTTCTTACTAATTATTGAATATGTGAATGAAAAAAGGTGTACAGATTTCTTCTTAAATAAGGTTATTTTATACTTTGAATTTGGCTTTGGTCAGTTGTTGAAATAGCTTGGTGATCAATCAGGATTTTGGAGAAATAATATGATAGAAAACAATCAGACTAGCAAGGACTCCAGTTTCTGTTCATCTGTTTAAGGAAAACATTCAAGTTTATCATTTTGGTGGAGATGGTTTTCACTTTCCCTGGCTTCCCATGGTCTTTACATGTCTAGTTCTTCAGGGACATGTGACATTAGCAGACCCTTGACCACCCTCTCAATTTTCTGATTCCTTCAACTGTTGTTCACTACAGTGGTAACCAAGACAGTAGTCCCTTGAGCTGGTTTTTGATGTTCCTTTACCATCAAACCCATCAGGTATAATGAAAATGGCAGCAGTAATTCATCCTCCCTAAGGTTAAGCCTGTGTCATGTGACTGACTAGTTTATGTTCCTCAGATTATCCTTTGAATTTGCTGGCCTCACAACTCTACATGAAGCTACTGGGGATGGGAGTCCCAAAACATTAAAAAAAAAAGAAAGAAAGAAAAAAAATCACAGACCTATTCTTTCCTAGTTAGACCTCAAGTGATTTTGTTTTGTTTTGTTTTGTTTTCTGTCTTAAATAAACCTTTTACATGTTTGTTTTCTTTCCAAATCTTCTTTCTTCTGCTTCTGGTGAATTCCTAGGACCTGAAAAATTATTGTACATAATTTCACTGTTTCATTTTTATTTTTTGTGCTTAAACTTGCTTACCTCTAAGTACTGACATTTAATAATTAAACTTCTTTGATTTTTATATATTCAAAGTATGAAAGAAATAACAGCACTTAACTATCAACAACAACAAAAGAATTGCATTTTGTTTAAAGTACATATTATACATTTTAAAAGAAAGTTGAACCAATATAAAAAATAGAAACACCAAAAAATAAACATACTGTTAACTTTCTAGTTTTCTTTCTTTCTCATTAATATCATTTTACTCCCACATTCATTACCAACATAACCTTTGTCATTACATTTTGTCTAAAATCACTCGCAAGTCCTGAGCATTTTACAGAGCATTTTACTGTTGGTAGGGAAATTCTATTCTTTATCTGCTGTGCATGGGATCTAACCAAGGTCTTAAGCATGCTAGAAAAATGCTCCAACACTGAACTCTATCCCCAGCAGTTAATTTGACATTTTATTTGAGTAAAAAGTTCATTAACTTGGGTCGGCCTGCTTGAGCTTATTTTGTATTCCATGTAGTCACTGAACATAAAATAATCCTGCCTTAGTCCTCATAGAGTATGAGATTAATTATCTGCTTTTCCAGGCTCTGATATCAAAAGCTTCAGCTGAAGTTGTCAAACAACATAATTTCTTTTTTTCTTTTTCTCTTTCTCTCTCTCCCTCCCTCCCTCCTTCCTTCCTTCCTTCCTTCCTTCCTTTCTTTCTTTCTTTCTACTGTAGTCTTTTCTTTCTTTCTTTTTTTGAGTTAAGGTCTCACTATGTAGCTCTGGCTGTCCTGTAATTCTCCTTGTACACCAAGTTGGCTTCAAACTCACAGATACGCACCTGCATCTTTCTATCACCAGTACTTTAAAGGCATGCTCTACCACACCCAATAAAGCAAAACATTTCAAAAAAGCACGTTAGAAAAGCTAAAATAGTTTTTATAGATATTCAAAAATATTTGTTTCCCCAAATCAAAGGAATTCCACTTAGAATGGCAAAACATTTTTTGGTAGCTTGCAGAGTTAGGAAAACAGTATAGTGCATAAGTTACCTTAGCATACTAATAAAAATACTTTCAATATGTTTTGTGTAGAAGTTTTAGCAGAAAGGACTTTCTGGTCATCTCAGCTTTCAGTGACTTGATTCGTTCAGTACACTGCATTGAATCACCTTAGTTCTGTTTGCTTGCTTGGGTGGTTTTTGTTGTTTGTTTATTTTTGTTGTTTGGTTGTTTCTATGTTCTGTGTATTCTGGGGCATGATTGATTTCATTATTTTATTGGTCTTTGGGGTACTAATGCAAAAGCTTAGTTCAAAATTATAGTCTTCCTTACATTTTGCTTATTAAAGATATATGGAATCAAATCATTTCTAGAGGTGCCCAGTGTCAGTGGGAATGGTGGTAATGTGATAAGTAAAAGGTCTGGTATTATATAAAGTCCTAAAGATGTAAAAATGACATAATACACTGAAACACAAGAAGGCTCAATTTTTCCAATTAATTTTCACAGAGGTCTATTTTTCAGAATGCTCTTTATTCAGATAAAGAATAGTGAGCCCACAGCTTTTTTTAACTTAAATAAAGTCTCATATTGAATATTTGCAATCTTAATTTTAAGGTAAGTTAGACATAGTAGAGCACATTGGGTGAATTTGCATATTTTCAGGTATAATTAAGTATTTGCAAAAGTCATGTTTATCTTTTAAATTTTTATTTAGTGGATGTTTCCTTTTTAATACAAGTTTGCAACTGTGATATATGCCCCACTTTTCAACATGTAAAATACTGAGATGAAGAAATCATTAAAACGTTATATTTATTTGTGCTCAAACTGGGTATGTGAAGGTTAACCTATTTGAGCAAAATTGTGCAATTTAATACAATGTAACAAGTGTTACATTTAAATAAGTTATTTTCTATAGTTTCAGACTGTAGGAAAAAATGTGAGCATATTTTGTTCCAAAAAGAGATGTTGTACCATTCATTTTTTATGAGACAAATGCAAGCAATACCTGCTGATGAAATTTGAAATCTAAATTCTTTTCAAAATTTTCTTTTAAGAAACATCCATACTTTGTATGTGACTTATGAAGTACCAATTTTTCTGGTTTCTGGAAGGCAGCAGGATACTGAAAAAAAATTACAACCCTTTTATTTCTTTATTCAATCATTCTTAGCGCATTCACTTTTATGGACTCACACTCTTTTGCTTGTGTTGAGCAGGCAGCCACATGTGGCTGATTGACTTATTATGAGAAATATTAAATGTGAGTCTTTTCTATCAAATACTATAACATTTGTATTTAGAACAAAGGATACTTGCCCACCAAGTATTATTTTTATGCAAATTTTTGAATCCAGGATAAATTTTTCTTTGCAAAGAGCATCCCTGCTGAGTTTGATGGCCTGGAGTCCTGAGCCTTTTTCTCTTGCAGCAAAAATCTGCTGTCCTCTTCTTCCATCATGTTTTTCTGTGCCGCTTCCTTTAAAACTAGTCAGCTGATTCAGAATATGGGGTAGGACTCTAATGAAGACCATATGCAGTCACCTCTCACAGGACTTATGATAAAAACCAATTATAGGTTTAGGAAAGTGGTTTATTGCCAGTTTTGTTAATTTCCTGATCAAAAGATAAGTTCTGAGAATGTACGTAACAGTAGTATTAAACAGACTGAACAGGATTTATTTGTGGATATATATTTATATGTGCATAAGGAATTATATAAAATTATTATTGATACATTAATATCTATAATTCTGCATATGTCCACATATATGTATACATATACCTATGCCTGAAACAACAATCACTGGAAATATATTAAATAGCAATGAGTGGTACATGGAAGGTTTTATAGGGAAGAAATAGGGCAATGATGTCATTATTTTATGATCTCAAACATAAAAGAAATAACAAAATCGAAAGCTAGCATGCTTCTTGACTCTCAGTATCTCCTTTGAACATAATTTTTCAAAATAAGGTTTTGTCCTGTTGAAGTAGTCTCTGGCTTTTCCACCCTGAATATTTTCAATCATCATGAGATAGAATCCAGGTGACCAGAATACAACCAATTCCTTTGATATTGTCAGTCATACAGAACTGGGTCTGTTTAACCAGTTTGAAACAACTAATGAAATTACTTGAAGGTAAAAAACAATTCTGTATTCTAGCATACTAGTGTGAGTACATCCTTCCCCTTCCCTTCTCTTTTGCTAAGTGTCTTTTTGAATGATTTCTTTCCCGCTGGGCCTGCCAAGTCACTGCACTTGAAACTTGACCTTATGTTTCTACAGCATACTTTTTGCCTTAGGAAGAACTTCTAGAAATGTTTCTTTTTAAAGAAGTAAATGAAATACTCAGTCAGCAAAGATAACATCCAGTTTTCTCTAACAATGAATGAAATTTGCACCAGAGACATGAGCACAGTTCCCTCTTTCTTCTTATAACTCAATTCTTGACTTTTTTTTTTGTCCAGAGTCAGGAGGTCCTCATTAATTTCTAGCCATAAGGCACTAATTGTGGATAACTTATTTAGACTTACGCTGGATCTCAGGATGGACTTGTAAAAGAATGGGCTTCCTTTTATTTGGATCATTCTGGGTTCACTCTGAGCAACATATTAATTGGAGACTCAGGACACATCAATGATTGTGTAGCCCTATAGTACTAAAACAAAAGGTATACATCAAAATAAACATTGTAGAAAGACTGTTAATTTTGGAAAAAATAAAGGTGACTAACAATTCATAGAATTAAACTACCTGCCCAATTGTCTGGAAAGATAATCACCTAGAAACCAGGCCAAAAAGAATGGAGTGAAGTGCTTAGACAAATAAAAAACATCAGACTTCTTGCAACTCCTGAGCCAGGACCCACATAAAGCAACCATCAATACAGGGTGTCATAAAATAACCGGAAAGAGAACAGTACTGTTGGAGGGTGTAAACAATTGTTTTTAAGGAAAATCAATGAGTGTAAAGAAAACACTGAGACATGAGACAGTAATCCAACAGAGGAATGAAAGTATGGTAGAAGATTCAATAACCAAAAAGGATAAACAGAAAATGGATTTAATGTGCTTGGAAAAAGGTTATTTGAAAAAGTTTATGTAGAGACAAAAAGAAAAAGAATGTGAAGAGAGAAGATATAATGAAGAAAACCTTTGCAGCTATTAATATTGCATCAAAAGAACAATTATTCAGGTCCTTGGGATTCAGAGGGATATTAAAGAAGGCAAATGTATATAAAAGATTAAAGAAAAATAATATATCACACCATCATCGAGAAGTATATGGTAGTTCTTCAAAACAATGAAAATAGAAGCAGGAGTGCCATATAACCCAGAAAGTCAGGTTCTTAGAATATAAATAAGGAGAAGAAATCTGCGTGTTGATAACACATCTGTAAACCAATGCTTATTGTGCTATTTACAATAGTCAAAAAGGAAAACAATATAAATATACATCAACTGATGTACAGATAAAAGGAATTCAGTATCTATACACAAAGAAAATAAATCATATATAACTAGAATCCTATAATTTGAGAATCATGGTCAGAATCAGGGATCACTTCAATAAATTATATAAACCATGATTAAGATGGTATGATCTTACTCATATTTGAGATCTAGAAACATTAATTTCATAGAACCGAGAAAAGAATAATGATTATTAGGTGCTCAGAATAATATCACAGAAGAAGCCAAAGTTGACTATAATGTTAAACATTTAGTGAAAAGATGTTTATTAACTATCTTCAAGTTATTGGACACATATTGAGGAATATAGCAAAATTGTTGACTATAATTTATTGTTTTAGATAAATAATGTAACTATAATAATAATTGCAGACAATGTTTAAAAAGATAAAGTATAATGTGAGAGATTATTAATCATGAGCTGCTCAAGAAAGAGAAGCAATCACAAATATTTTGAGACAAATCTGCATTATGTGTTCAGGATATGAGTGTTGGTGTGGTCAGAACAGACATAGGATGTAGAAGAAAGAAGTAGAGAAATATGATTGTACAAAAGTGTGAGTTACCAGTTATCACAAAGGATGATGTGATGGAGGAGGGTTATATGTCTATGTGTTACTTTCATTGGTTAATAAAGAAAC
>LOJH01008311.1:18231-29763 GCA_001685095.1 Ellobius talpinus | reverse complement strand
GCAAATGACAGGGCTCACGCATGTGCGCAAGGGCTTAGCTGAGTCATATGTGGATCACACAGGGCCCTTTAACATCCCCAGGAGCCATTAGGCACTTGTACCTGAGGGCTTCTCTGCATCTCCATGACCCCTAGAACCCGGAAGTATCAACCTTATGTGGCTGAAATCATTACTCCCAGTACCACGAGGGAACACAATTTTTGTGTAAAATGAATCAAATAATTTATGTAATTGTTCCCTTCCTCAAGAAGATGGGAAGTATGGTCATCACATCCTGCTACTCCCTAAAGAAGTTCCACGTTGTCCCTTTTATATGATGTGACAAGAATAGTTCTATCCCAATTATCTTCCTTTTCAAACCTGTAACTCAGTCTAATTATCAATTATCTAACCTCTCTACCTAAACAGATCAAGCACATCCATCTCCAAGATAAATTCACCTAATCTTCTCTTCCAAACAACCTCCTCCACTCCCCTAGATCCATCTGATACCCAGCACCCAGTACCCTACTCTAATTTGACCATAGCTGCTTGTACCACTACCAAATAGAAGGCTTCCAAGGACTCCTTCTGCCTGTCCCAAGCATACAGGCCCCTCCTATACCACATCCAACCTTTCCAGACAGCCAAATTCCACACAGCTTCCTTCAGGGTCTATCTGAGTGAGCCTGCCTGATCTTTCCTTCCTTGCTTCTGCCCTGAGTCCCAGATCTACTGCCAAACTCCATGCTTGGACCAACTAATGCACATCTTGCACACCAGCCCTGGGTCCTCTGTCCATTTAACCCATATCCAACCTCTAGGCTTGCATGATCCCACATATTCTCTTCTGCCATGACTTGCTCTCTCCATATCAGACAGAGATAAAGAAGGACGCTTAAAAGAAATCCCAATGCTTAACGCTTAAAATTAGCTCAGAATTGAGAAATAGATGGTTATTTATTTAGGGGTAGACTCACAAATCAGAATCCTCTGCTTGAATGGTGATCAGAAACCAAATCCCGTAACCAGAACAGAGGGGCCTGAAAAGAGCCCAGACGCATGTTCTACACTGGCTGTAAGATTTCCTATAGCACACAGAAATAGCAAAAAGTCCACATACTCAGATATCAGTGCAAAAATACAAACAATATGAAATATCAAAGCAGTATCTCCATTTAAAAACTCACCCATCTAGTAGAGATATTTTACAATGATAATTACCTAGATGAGCCCCAGGACACAGAATTTAAAAGAAAAGTAATAAACTTCTTCAAAGAACTCAAGGAGTCTAAAGAAGACACAAAGAAAAAAAACTCAATGAAATTAAGGGGACAGCTTAATTAGAATAATTATAATAAGATAATAAGAAAAACTATAATAAATAATAAGCGGCTAAGGAGAATAATGATACCCAAGAAAACACAAACATAAGGTTCATGAAAATGACAAGAACAATCCAGAACTTGAGAACAGAATTCAGGAAGGAGATAGAAACAGTGAAGAAGACTCAAGCTGAAATAAAATGGGATTGAAAAACCCAGTAACCCAACTAGAAAACTCCAAGGAAAAAAGCCTCACCAGTAGGATGAATCAAGTAGAAGATAGAGGGGCTGGAGAGATGGCTCAGAGGTTAAGAGCACTGATTGCCCTTCCAGAGGTCCTGAGTTCAATTCCCAGCAACCACATGGTGGCTCACAACCATCTGTAATGAAATCTGATACCCTCTTCTGGCCTGCAGGCATACATGCAGGCATAACACTGTATACATAATGAATAAATACATCTTTTAAAAAAAGCAAGATCCAACTTTAAAAAAGTAGAAGATAGAATATCAAAACTTGAAGAGGAAAATTAAAACACAGGAAAGGAAACATAAAAGAAATATGGAACATCATGAAATGATCAAATATAAATATTATAGGAATAAATGATGGAGTAGAATTAAATAAATTATGGAGTAGAATTCCAGGGCAATGACATAGACCAGATCTTCAACAAAATCATAGAAGAAAACTCCCCCAAATTAAAGAAATAAATACCCATAGAGACATAAGAAGCACACAAAGCACCAAACAGACAAGACTAGAAAATAAACTTTCTAAGGCATACCACAGTTAAAACACTAAGTATAAACAACAAGAAAATATATTGACAGCTGCAAGAGAAAAATACAAATCACAGAAAGAACATTAGAATAGCAGCTGATTTTGCAATGGAAGCTTTGAAATCCAAAAATGCCTGGTACAGTACATAACATAAAGTGTTGCTTTCCTGACATCTACCAAAGCAGACTTTAACCTAAAACTAATTAGAAAAGGTTAAAGAAGATACTTCATTCAAACCAAGAAAACAGATGACCAAGAAGATATTACTATCATAAACATAAATGCAATGAGCTCTATTACACCCAACTTCATAAAAACATACTACTTGAATTAAAGACACAGATTAGGCCAGTTGTGCACACCTTTAAACAAAGCACTCAAGAAGCAGAGGCAGGCAGATCTTAGTGAGTTCGAAGCCAGCCTGGCATACATAGTGAATTCCATAGCCTACATAGTCAGGAATATGTAGAAAGATCCTGTCTCAGAAAACACACACAAGTACACACAAATATATACATACATACACACACATTAACATCAACCCATAAATATTAGGTGACTTTAATGCCCCACTTTCTCCAGTAGGCAGATAATCTGGGCAGGAAATAAACATCAGAATTAAATGGCATCCTACATCAAATAGACTCAACAGATACCTATAGGATATTCCACTTTAACAGCAAGGTATATACATTCTGTTCATCAGCAAGTGAACTGATGGGTTCTAGGAAAGAAAGGAGTGCCTAATTAGGGGAAAGGGAGGAAGATAAATACAGAAGGATGGACAAGAGTAAAGTAACAGTAAGGATGTCTAAACAGTAATAAGGAATCGTACTATTAAATATTTACCTAAAAAATAATATATATACATGTCTGTTTATATAAATTTACATATATTGTTTAAATAAAATTTTGTTATCTGAGCTAACAATACTCCTTCCAAGAGCCAAAGACCACCCAACAAAACTCCAAGGTATAAAGGTATAAGAAGCCCTTTCTTTTGAGTTGTTAGTCAGAGTTGTCCAAGGGACTTTCAAAATACTACAGTTTTTTTATATTGCCCTTGGTTACTGTCTGTGCTCTAGAGATGGAAGGTAAGTAACTAATTACTGAAGGCGCAGTGCTCTTTAGACACAGGACCTAGGAGTTCCTGAACTGGAACTTACCTGAAAGCATTCTCCCTGAGGATTAGTTTTCATTGTTCCAGACGATGCTACTCAAGCTTCCAAAGGAATGAAGAAATCGAACAGTCTGACCTATCTATGACACCTACAAATTACAACAAAGTCTAGCATGGCAAAATAACCTGAAGGTTGCAATAATGACATGCATATCTTAGTGATAACCAACCGCTCATTAATTGTATAGAAGACGTGTTCAGCAAGAAGGAAATTATGCTTCATAATGGAAACCAAGCCAACTATTCAGCCCAAGTGAAGCCATGGATCTTAGAAGAGAATCCACAACTTCTACTTTACTAAACCAGCATAAATCCTAACTACATTGTAAATATTTGTACCCACATATAAGTATAGTTCTCAAGAAAACTTCTCTTTGCAACTAGACCAAGATCATTACAGAAAACTACAAGTGACCAGAATGCAACTTTGCAACGCTCAGTCCCAACTGATACATATCTAGCACAACTCCTGTACCTAAGGCTCAAGGATCAGTGCAGAAAGGTTGGGAGGGGAGGGTGGGGAATAACAAAGTCCAGAGAGTTTTCAGTGACATTGTGTCTCCTAGAAATGTCAGAGAACCCATGGAATCTTATGCACATGGCTGCTTAAAATAACCTGAGCAAATATAACACCAGTAGACATACTATCATGGAATGAGGAAGGCTCAGGAGGCCTCAACACTAGACTATATATATGGAAAAAAAATCAAATTCTCAAGTGAGAAAAAATATATGAATAGCTAATATAGCTACTGGACCATCCTGAAAACTGTCAAGGTCATGATACGTAAGAAAAATTCAGGAAACCATCATAGCCAAGAGTTGCGTGCACAGAAGCAATTGCTAAATGCATTGCGATATCCTGGGACACAAGAAAATAATAGAAACTAGGACATAGGACTGGAGAGAGGGACCAAAGGTTAAGAGAACATACTGCTTTTGCAGAGAACCTGATCCAGTTTCCCAGCTCTATGCCAATTATCTTACAACCACCTATAACACCAGCTCCAGGGGTCTGATGTCCCTGGCCTCTATAAACACATGTACTGATATGTATACACACACACACACACAAATGAAATAAAATAAATGAAACTGTTTAAAAACAAACACAATAAGAATTTGGGTTGGAGAAATGGCACAGCAGGCCCCGAGTTCAGTCCCCAGCACATACACACATATATGTATGTTTTTCATAATATAACACACGTCTAATGCCAAACACTCCAGGGAAGGAATACTGAACTGGAACTGAATGGGAAGCAACTTAGAAACCAAACTACACGGGGCTAGATACAGACTCCAAGTGTATTCAGGATAATAAACAACATACATTTTGCCCTGGAGCCATTGAAATGCACAGATTGAGCCAGAGGCTCGTGAAATGGACAGCTGGAAGGTTTTCATAAGCAAAAACATATAGTGCAAAAATGAACTCACAGTTAGAATTATAGGAAAAATTGAATATCACAAAATCCCACATGTTGGCCCAAAAGAGAAGTTTATAGCTTTGAGTGAGAAATAAGATATCCAAACACAAAACTTCAAATCAAAATGCTTAAATATTATAGAGAAAGATCATTCATAAAACCAGAACAACTCATACACAAGATCCAGTTGAATATATTTTAGGTAAAATTCTGAATATGAAAACACAGTTACTGAGGGAAAAAATTCACACTTACCTTAGTCAGTAGTTCTTAACACTATGTACATTATAGTCACCATGATTGCCATGTGCATGCCCTGACCCAGACTACTAGTATGCATGTGTGGGAGAATTTAGAAACACAAAGGATTCAATGAGAAAAATCCAACATATACTTTATAATCATGGACAATAGGACTGAAGAAAATAAACAGAAAATAGACAAGTCTCTTCTTTACATGAGGAAATTGTGAACATTTCATTGAATGTTGAGCATTCAGACCTGGGCACATCACAGAGAAACATAAAAACAAAGGAATAGAATTAGGTGTCATGGGAGAGAAGTCTCTAGAACGGATTCATTACAAGAAACTTCTATGGTTGTTCCCCTGTAGTATCGGTCTGAGAGTCTGTACAGTCATGCTCCACCCAAAATGTGATTGCTTAATGGATGCAGTTTGTGGGCCAAATACTGTCCTAGAAACTGGCTGCCAGGAAGACAAGAAAGACACAATGAAGAACTCTGGAGGAGAAAAGACGGGTCTGTGCACAACTGTGGTGTGTTGTGTGTGCCAATACTTCAACCTTCCCGGTGTCTACTGACTTTATAGCTCTTTTCAGTTCACTCCTGATGCCTTAAGAAACAGACCAACCTTGCAACCGCAACCACATTTGGCCTATAGCATAGAGTAGACTTGCCTGAGCCTATGCTTCAAGTGGCTCTGAGCGTTTCCTCGCTACTTCCTCTCCCTGGAACAGGCTCAGAGAAACCTGTCAGCCACCCCAGCAAGAGCCAGCCGTGAAAGTGACCGCAGCCAAGACCACCAGAGCCCGCCACACAAGACAGTGGTTTGTAAGAGGTTTTTACAATAATCACACAGACACCTCAGATACACTAACTCCCACAACCCAGTATGACAGAGGTACAAATCAACCGGTAGGAAAGCAACCTGGGTACTTACACACACTCACCCTACCCTAAGACTTGGTTTCCTTGGTTTCACAGAATTCCAGCTTGTTCCGCCTGGTAAAGGTACTGGAGGCAAAAGCTGTGCAAGGTGGTGACAGATGAAATATTTTGCCTTAAGCAGCTATCAGATCACAACTATAAACAGCAAATACTGTGAAACCTGTCTCTAACCACACAGCTCAAGGGAGCAACAGTGCTCAGAGGCTTCACTTCTGTGATCTTTAAGTAAAGGTTGGATGCACGGCTGTGAGGACATTTTCGAATGGTACTTTAAGACAGTGTTGTCTCACGGGAAGTGTTACCAGCCCCGCTGTTCCCAGAGTTTGCCTGTGTGGAGAAGAATAATGTGTTCGTAGGGGTGACCACCCAAGGGCTAGCAAAATCCCAAGTGTTTGAAAATGTCCCAGTAAATCCTTGACTCGCAGGTCTATTAACAAATGTTTTCAAAGCTTGAATCCACCTCACGGGGCGGCATGTAATGTCCCTTCCCTTGGCCTCAGGTGTGCGCACCCCGTCTACATCCCCTGGGAGGAATAGTTAGCACTTGGTCCACATGGGAAGGGGCATTAGAGGAACACGTTAAGCCCTTGAGATATCAGGGAACTTGGAGACTGGAGAAAAGGAAGTCTCAGGCTACTACTTTCTGAGACTGCTTCACGGACTGAACTAGAATCCAGTTTTGCTTTTTGTAGGCAAAACAAAACCTGAATAAAGAGGACGCTGCTTTTCAGCTACACCACCCCATTCTCAGGGCACTTTGGGGCTGGTGGATGCAAGGCATGATGGCCTTGCAGGCACCTGCAGCCACACACCAGCACCCTAGACCTTCCTTCCTCAGGATTAACCTAGAGCCCAGCTCTGTAGAGTCTGGCGCAGGCAGATGCTCCACTCAGCGGAGAAACTGGCCACCTGTCTTGCAAGATCCACAGATCTCAGTACCTGTACTGAACCTGCCAGCAGAAGGGGCTGACTTACAGTTCCATCCTCAGAGTCCCACTTCCACGTGTACATTTAAAAGTTTCGATCTTTTTTTTAATTCAGTAGGCATTAGAATCAGATGGTTCCGGGCTAACAATTCTTGAATTGAAATGTCCATTTTTTTTCTCACTTAGACGAAACAATTCTTTTGAACCAGGTCTTGAACTGGCCTTGAACTAGGCATGTGGCCCGGGATGAATTTGGACTCCAGGTCCTGTCTCTGACTCGTTCTATTTTGTAAGAATCTGCAGATTTCACTGTATATGCCTAAATGGCACCAAACTCACCAGAGGCCATGCAAACTCAAACTTCTCTTTAAAGACATGAAACCCAACATCCTATTAAGGAGATAGAAGTTGTGTCTGACAGTGAATCTGACTATACTCATGGCTGCTTACTAGTTCCTGCCTCAGTTTTCTCATCTATTAAATGGGACTATTTAATTAATTCATGTCTTATGGTCTTTTGTTTTAAGAGCATAGCCTCTATTAAGTGTTTAAAACCTGTTCTTGGCACATAGTGAGCACTGAATCTCAGTTTATAATTAGTATAATTATTTTTCTGTAAATACTGCTCCTACTATTAAATCTTTTCTTTTGAGTCAGCTCTTAATTGATGAGCACCAGGAAGTCTGCTCATAGGCAGCTTGAAGCCTGTTCCTATGAGATAAAGGCTCTCCAGGTTCAGTTTTTTCTGCTAAATACAGAAACTGACAAAGAAAAGTAACAATTTTAAGTGAAGATGTTAGTTAATGGATAGGAAGGCCTATTTTAACCGTGTGTGTATGTGTGTGTGAATGTGTGTGTGTGAATGTGTGTGTATGTGTGTGCATGTTTGTGTTTGATACCAGGTCTCTCTTAGCCGAGGCTAGTGTCAAATTCATACGTTGTTAAAGATGGTCCTGAGTTTCTGATCCTCTTGCCTGAGCCTCCTAAATCTGAATATGGGAGAGCAGGCATTGGGAGAACAGGCACTGGGAGAGCAGGCACTGGGAGAGCAGGCACTGGGAGAGCAGGCACTGGGAGAGCAGGCACTGGGAGAGCAGGCATTGGGAGAGCCGGCATTGGGAGTGCAGGCATTGGGAGTGCAGGCATTGGGATTGCAGGCATGCACCACAATTCCAGGCTATTTTAATATCAAGTGAAGTAAGAGCATTAAGAAAGAGTGAGATGAGGGGTAAATTCTGTGTTCGTTATCATACAGCTGCATTAAAGAGAAACACTAGAAAACATGACCGATATTCACAATTTTGTAATTTTTTTCTTAAGAATGATTAAGTGCATATATTTTTAGCCCTAAATGGGATAGCCCTGTGAAAACAGCTGTAGAAGAGTAATTAACAATGCAAGAATATGATCATATTTTAGCACATGGAAAAATATATAAAAATTTTAAATGTTGCTGGAGAGATGGCTCAGCAGTTAAGAGCACTGGCTGCTCTACAGGAGGACCTGAGTTCAATTCCCAGCAACCACATGGTGGCTCACAACCATCTATAATGGGATCTGATGCCTTCTTCGGTATGCAGGCATGCCTACAGATAGAGCACTCCTATATATAAAATAAATTAATTGGTTAAAAATATTAAATGCACACATCCTGAGGTTTACTAGTTTGAAATATGCTCAGACCAGATGATGTAAAAGCTATGCCCTTAAGTTCTTAATTACCGTATTGAAGACTGAGAAACCCAAATTTCAGTTTTAACTCTTTAATTCTAATATTCTCAACTTTTGTTTGAGCATTTTTCTACTAATAGCCACATGGAAATCCTTTCAAATAATCTTTCACACTTTTGGGATATGCTACAGCAGAAGCATTTTTTAATTAAAATCATGTGAACACGAAGGAAAGCTAAATATATTAGCCACGTGTATAAATTACACAACTATGTAAATGTTATATTAAAGGCTACTGGGAAAAGTACCAATTACTACAGTTAGCAATGTTCCCTCAAGGCCCATGTTGTGAGAAAATATTGGTACCTTTAAGAGACAGGGCCTAACAGAAGGAAACCTGGCCCTTGGGGATGCGCCTCAGAAGCTATATAATGACCTGTCCTGCAGTCCCTCTCTTGTCCCTGATCACTGAGAGTAAACAAAGTCCTCCTCTGCCATAAGGGCCCAACAGGGCGCATTACCCTGTATCAGACTGGTATGTGTGCACATCTGTGAGGCATTTTCTTACTAGCTGATTGGTGTAGGATGGCGCATCCTCCTGTAGGCAGTTTTATATTCATGAATTTGTCTCAGTAGAGAACGGTTCTCAACCCTCCTAATGCTACGACTCTTTAATGTGGTTCTTCATGTTGTGGTGACTCTCCCAACCATAAAATTATTTTGTTGCCACTTCATAACTGTAATTTCACTACTGTAATGAATCATAATGTAAATATCTAATATGCAGGATATCTGATATGCAGCCCCTGTGAAAGGGATCCCAAAGGGGTTGTGACCCACAAGTTGAGAACCACTGCACTAGAGATTGGTTTGCTATCGATTTTAAATGGTGGTGCATTGTGGTCAGATAGACTAGGTGGAGTCATTTTCATCTTTTTGAATCTGTAAGGTTTGTTTTGTGTCCTAGGATGGGGTCCATTTTAGAGAAGTGTCTGTGTTCTGCTGAGTAGAATGTGCATTCTTTGGTGTTAAGAGTGGAATATTCTGTAGATAACTGTTATGCCCCTCTGGTGTATAGTGTCGTCATAATCTGATGTTTCTGTTAGTTTTTGTGTGTGCAGATGACCAGTGTACTGGAGAAAGTGGGGTACTGAAATCACCTACGATTAATAGGTTAACGTTAATCTGCATCTTTAAACCCAGTAATACATTACTTTTTATGAAATTGGGTGCACTAGTTTGGTGCTTATGTTTATGATAGTAATGTCCTCTTGGTTAAATGTTTCCCTGATTAGAATGGTGTGCCCTTCTATAGCTCTTCTGATTAGTTTTAGGTTGAAGCCTATTTTGTCAGCCATTAGGACTCTGATGCATGCTTGTATCATGGTCCCAATTAACTGAAGTACGTTTTGCCTATACTTTCACTCTAAGACATGGATCATGCAGACATGTATCTTGTATCATGTAGACAACAGATAGTAGGATTTTGTTTCATTATCCATTCAGTCATTCTATGTCTTTTGACTTGGGAATTTAACCAATTACATTTGAAGTTATTGTGGAAACGTTTATGCTAATATTGGCCCCTGTGTTGCAGATTTTTAGTGTTATTATTTGTATCCTCAATGGTACTTTGTGTTTTAGTCAGTATAACTTCATATTTCTTTCTAGTCTCTTTACTATGTTTATTCCTCTCTTCAGCCTGAAGGAGAATAGAAACTCTTGTTTCTCTTTAGATTTATTTTGTTTTGTTTATTTTTTTCAGGTTATTTACATGATGGAAAGTTTCTATTTCTCCTTCAAGTATCACAGATAGTTTTGTTGAGTATATTAGTCTAGCCTGGCCCCCACAGTCCTTTGGGACTTAGAATGCATTGCTCTAGATTCTTCTTGGCTTTTAAAGTTTCCACTGAAAATTCATTTGTTATTCTGATGGGCTTTTCTTTGATATATGACTTGAGTTTTTCCTCCTGCAGCTTTCAAACACCTTCTTTGTCGTGCATACTTAATGTTTTAACTATGATAGTTATGATTAGTGATTAACTATTATTAGTGATTTCTTTTCTGGTCTTTTCTGTCTAATGTTCTATGTGCTCCTTGTACATCTGTGGGTGTGTCTTCCCAAAATTAGAGCAAGTTTTCTTTTACAATCTTGTTGAAGATCTAGTATATGCCATTAACTTGGGATTCTTCTCCCTCATTTGCACCTAAAATTCAATGGTTTGGTCTATTTGAGGTGTCCCCCATTTCCTGGATGCTTCTTGCCTGGATCTTCTATTCTATTCCACTGACACACACGCCTATTTCTGTTACAATACCATGCTAGTTATGTTGCTATGGCTCTGTGATTTACCTTGAGATAAAATATGCTGATACTTTAAGCTTTACAGTTTTTTTCCCTGAGGATTGCTTTGGTTGCCCAGGGTCTTCTGTACTTACAGATGAATTTCAAGATTCTATTTTAAATGTAAATAATAGCATTGGGATTTTGATACAGATTGTTTTGGTACTGTAGCTATTTAAACAATAATAATTTTTCAAAATTATGACCTATGGTTAAACTCAATTGTCAACCAGATGAGATATAGAATCAGTTTGGAATCAGTTTGGATCCAGGGCATGTCTACAGGGAAGTATCTTGATTAAATTAATTGAGAAATACTCATTCTATACTTACTTTCATCACATCTTCTATCATGAAGCAGTGTTGGATTTTTGTCAAAAGACTTTTCTGGAGGGTGGAGAGATGTCTCAGCAGTTAAAAATACTAGTTGGTCTTCCAGATGACATAGATTCAATTCCCAGAAACCACACGGTTGCTCACAATCATTTGTCTTCAGATCCAGGAGATCTGACACCCATTCTGGCTTCTGAGGTCACCAGGCACTCACATGCTGCATAGACACACATGCAGGCAAAACCTCATACACATAAAGTAATAATAGAAATATTTTCTGCATATATTGAGATAATTATGCAATTTCTGTATTTTAATCCACTTTTGTGATAAATTACTGCTATTTATTTGGATGTGTTGGATCTGAATCTGT
>LOJH01008311.1:0-12819 GCA_001685095.1 Ellobius talpinus | reverse complement strand
GGTGAAGAGCATCCCTGTGCCTCCTCCTAAGGTTCATCCCCAGGGAACCAGCTTCACTTCACTATGCTCTCCTCATCTACAAAGGTTCCACCACCTCCCAGCAGCTCTGACAGATAGGGACAAACTCTGAAAGATACGATCGTTAGGAGAATACTTTAAAACTACAGCAGCCATCAAGAATGGATCACCTGAATACAGGCAGAAGAAAAGCATTTTGACAGGGAGCACAGCAACAGAAAATAGATGTTAGTAATGCTCTGGTCAGCAGAACAACAAATATTGTATGTTCTATCTCATCTGAGGTGCCTAGCTCCAAATCTTCAGATAAGAATATGTAAGCTGTAGAAACTGCAGAAACTAGAAAAGTAAAACGGGCCACTATTTTGGGGGAGAAAATAGAGAAATAGCAGGCTCTAAGTGATCTGAAGGGGAAAATGGGAAAACCAAAAGTCTTCAGTTGTGGAGAGGGAAGGAGATGCATACAGAAGGAGGAAGGAGGAACATAACAGTAAGGATATCTGAAAAGGAATAAGGACTCATACTATTAACTATCTACCTAAAATACCTATAATGTGTGTGTGTGTACATATACATACAATAGTTTAAGTAAAGTTTTCTCATCTGGATTGACAAGGCTTCCCTCAAGAGCCACAGACTAAATATACCCAATACCAGGCACGAGAAACACTCCTTTTAAGTTATTGGCTAGAGTTGTTAAAAAAAAACTCCCAAAACATAAAATATTGTTGTTGTCATTAGAGGTCAAAGGTGAGTCCTTACTTCAAACCAGAGGAGGCACTTCAAACACAGGACCCAAAGGACTTGATCTGCATCTGACGTGGAAGTCTGCTCTCTGACACCTAGAATTTATGGTACCAGAGGAGCCATGAAAGATTCTAAAAAGGGAAGCAACTGATAGTTCTACTTGGAAATGATGCCTATTGACTACAAGGACCAGCAAGGCATGATAACCCTAAGGGTGCAATGTTGCACACATAACTTCATTGTAAAGAACAGCTCTATAATTGGGCATTGGGCCCATTTCAACAAGAGGAAAATTGTGCTTGGTACTGAAAACCTACCCAGCCACCTGGAGCTAGAGAAGTCATAGAGCTGAGAGGAGAACCTACAACTACCACTTTATTAAACCAACATGATCCCTAAGTACATTCTAAATATGTATCTTTTTGCCCACAAATAAATGTAGTTAGTCCTCACCCCTCACCAAAGAAACTTTCCTTTGCAGCAGATGAAAGCCATTACAGAAAACTACAAGTAATCAAAATCCCAAATTGTTCAGTCCCAAATGATACATCTACAACACAACCCTTGCACCTAAGGCCCAGGAAACATTGCAGAACAGAAGGGCAGAAAGACTGTAAGAACCAGAAGAACCAGATGTCTTCCATGAGCTTGCATCTCCTAGAATTGTCTGACCAACATGTCTACCTAAGCATGATCTGACCAAAGATGATACCAATAAGCATGATAATGTGGAGAGGGCATAGATCATGAGGCTTCAACCCTAGACAAGCAACTAAAAGCAACTGAGGAAGGCTGTGAGCAGGAGAAACTGTCTTCTCCAGGGAAGAGCACAACAATTGGTTAACAAATTACCAAATGGTCAACCCTAAAAATATACATACAAATAACATTGTAAGACTGATATGGTTCTATTTATATATTTAGTAACACACACACACACACAATTAAAGAAAAACAGGCCATGAAATTGAATGAGAGGAAGGTAGCGAGCAAACAAGAATGGCTTGAGAGAAAAAAGGGAATGGGAAAGAATGTGTGGTAGTTTGAATGTAATTGGCCCCATAAGCTCCTAGGGCGTTCAGAAATGTGGCTTTGTTTGAGTAGGTATGACCTTGTTGGAGGAAGTATGTCACTGTGGGAGTAGGCTTTGAGGTCTCATATATGCTCAAGTCACTCCCAGTGAGACAGACCTCTTCCTGTTTCCTATAGAAAAAGATGTAGATCTCTCAGCCACCTCTCTAGTGTCCATGTCTGCCTGCATGCTGCCATGTACCACCATGATGATAATGGACTTATCTCTGAACTGTATGCTGGCTAATTAAGTTTTTTTCCATTATAAGAGTTGCCATGGTCATGGTGTCTCTTCACAGAAAGAAAAAATCTTAACTAAGACAAAATATAATTATATTATAATCCCCAAAAATACATCAATTGTTTTAAGAAAAGAAGCTCAAGAAAGGAAGCAAGAGTAAAAGCAAATAATTCCACTAAGGAATGAGCAGAAGACAAAGAGAAATTCATCCAAAGAAGTCAAGCAAGTAGTCTGCTTATGTATTAAAAATGCTCAGGATCAGTAATTATCAGAGAAATATAAATCAGGAACGCTATGCCATAGCACCTCATTCCAGTAATAATGACTGTTAAAACAAAATAAAACAAAACAAAACTTGTATTGTTTGAATGAGAATGCCTCCCATAGATTCATATATTTAAATAAGTGGTCTCCAATTGGTAAAACTGTTTGGGTAAGATTAGGTCTGGGGGCCGGCTTAAGGTTTCAAAACATTCACCCCATTCCTAGTGTTCCTCCCTACCTCCTACTTGTAGATCAAGATGTAAGCTTTAGCTGCTCCAAACAACATGTCTAGGGCTCCCTGCCATGCTGCCCTACCATGAGGAACACAGCCCTCTATATATGTAAGCTCAATAAAAAGTAACTGAGACAGTTGTTAAGGATGTAGATTAGCATAACCATTGTGGAAACAGTAAGGGGAAAGTTTCCCAAAATTATTAAAAGAACTACTCTATGATCCACATTCTTACTAACAACTATATTTTCAAAGGAGATTACATCAGTGTTTTGAAGAATTAGCTACACTTCCTTTTTTTTTTACTATAGTACTATTTAAGATAGCCAAAATATAATTATGTCCATCAGTAACTATATGGATGGGAAAAATGTGATTTAATTATTTAGGGGAAAACTGTTTGGCCATGAAGAAAACACAGCTATTTGTGAGAGCATTGATAAACTTGGAGACAATATGTTTTAAGTGAAATAAATAAGCACAGAAGTAAAAAATAGTTTTGGTATCATTCATGTGTATAACATGAAAAGTAGGTGAACTCATGTAAATAGAAAGCAGAATAAAGGTCACCAGAAGTAAGAGTGCATATTGAGTGTAGGTTGGGAGATACTGGAGGGATAAATGTTAGTGGTCCCTTGTGTAGAATAATAACTACAATAAATGGCAATATATTTTAAAATACAAAAAAATGAATAAAAATTCTCACCACAAAAAATATTTGTGACATGGAAGGCAAAGTTTGTTAGTTATATTTTATCTATTATTGTATATATGCTCTTTTATATATCATGTTGAACAGGATAAGTATGAGTAATTTTATTTTTCAACTTAGAAAATGACAGAAAGAAAGATGGAAGGAAAAATGGGAGAGGGAAGAATAGAGAAATAAATGCATATTGGCAACATTGGGTATATTATGGTTCAAATTTGGCAGAAAAGATGAAATGGAAAATTTTTCTGATGGCCTCCATTGGTATGTAACGCATGTTTTAATACTCAGGCTTAAGCATGCATCAAGATCATCTGGAGGCTCACTGAAACACAGATTGCATGCTTTCATGCAGATATTCTGTGCAGTAAATACTTTCAGATGATACAGTGCTCAAGACCTGGGACTACATGTGGCATTGGCTTAGCAAGAAGACTCTTTGCCTGTGTACTTGGACTTCTCAGATGGTGCCGTGTTTGAGACCTGGGACTACACTTTGAGAAGTGGACTATTGGCATGGCAGAGGACAACTTTCTCTGTGGATTTAACCTTGGCTCTTCTTACTGAAGTCCTGCTCTAGCTTTGAACAAATGTGTGCCAACAGATGATAAAAGCTGCCATTGCATACCCGCTTCTTATTTGGCATGATTGGGTCTTTGGGTAAAATAAAATTACTGATATCACATAATTATTTTGATTTTCTTCTCATTTCCTCCCATTGAAAAGATGCTCACATTAATAGGTTCAGTTCCCAACACTGACATTATAATTCATAACCATCTGTACCTCAAGTTTCAGGAGATCCAATGCACTCTGTTTTTACTTGGGTTTTCAAGACACAGTTTCTCTGTGTTGCTTTGGAGCCTGTACTGGAAGCAGCTCTTGTAGACTATCCTGGTCTTGAACTCACAGAGATCCACCTGCCTCTACCTCCAAAGTGTTGGGATTAAAGGTATGTGCCACCACTGCCCTGCTTAAATCGTATGCACTCTTTTGGACTCCTCCGACTCCTACATGCACTTGGTACACATATACTCATGCATACACAAATATACATACATAGATACATAAGTTACTCTAAAATAAAAATAAATAATTGGAGCCTAAGAATCTGCATCATTTTAGTGCTAATTTTTAATTAGTTTAATTTTAATTAATTAAGTGCAGAACAATCTTCTCCAAAGACCCACATATGTGGTCTTTGAAATAATGAGGAAAGCAGAGAGCAGCTGAGAAAGGAACTCTCGCAAGAGTAGTGGTTGGACTAAGAGGAAAGATGAGGAGGGTGTATTTGAGGCCAGAATGAGGCTGGCGTGGATAAGGCAAAGCTGGTGTTGAGGAAGAAAGAGCAAAAGTCTTTGTACCCAGTAGTCTTAGCTCTAGATCTCAGGCCTCCCCGCTCATCAGAGTCGCATACTGAGCTGAGCTGGCTCACTGGGAAAGCCAGCTTAACTTCCTATGGGCTCTGGCACTGGCCATGTCTACTCATAAAGCATCAACTGGCCGCTAGTCTGGAGAAAGGCCCGAGGGAAGTCTCTAAGAACTTGCACAAGGTTACCTGCCATAAAACAAGCACTGATACACTTATAAAATGCTCAGAAACACTCACACAAACAAACCCAAGTTCCCCCAGTATGTCCACAGGGTTTGCAAGGTGTCTCATGGTACCAATTCACACTCCTGTCATGTGGTCAGAGTTTCCAAATTATTAAGACATTTGGCAAAGCTGGGTCTTACATCTTCTCTTGAGGGACTCTCTCCTGCCAGGAAGGGTGGAGAGGATAAAAAGGAAAATCTGAGCCCGTCTGCTGCAGCCCACTTCTGTAGCCTCCTTTAGGCTCTTTCCTCCCCCGACCCTCTGTGAAGCAAAACAACTTCACCCATGTTTGCTGGAATGTGCCATGTGTTGCTAGCAGCATCTTTCTCAGGAAAGCAAAGTCTGCTGAATAAGCAGCGTTTGCCTGGGAGTCATGCAGAAGGGTGGGCAGCTGAGTGGAGACGCATCAGCTGCATGCCACTGCTGGTAATGCAGAAGTGAAGGTGTGTGGATCTAGCTTCCCTTGGCTGGGGGCTAAGATTTAGTTTTCTTGATATCAAGTTCATCCTGAGCATCTCTTATTATCTTTCCGAGAATTGCTCCAGACCAAGAGGAAAGGACAGTATGCCTCTGGGTTACTTAGTAAGCAACTTATTTTCTAGGGGCTCTAGCCCTTCTTCTCCGTTCTCTTTCAGTAAACACTTGGGAGATTTGTTCCTGCCGCTTGGCAATTTGCAAAGATATTCTTTGTCCTCAGAAAGGCAAAACAAGATGGACGAGGTCAATGGGGGATATGAGTTATCTTGGATAATCAGTTGAAATATCCACATCTCTAATTCAAGGCTTCCTTTGATTTATCAATGTCATATTTCACATTAAGGCCCCCAACATCCATTTTCTTCATTTCCTTTCTAATTATTGCTTCCCAACTCAATAATTTGCTGTTACATGGCTTCTGACGTCTTGCATCTAGTTTGTTCGACACCTCAGAATGTGATGAGAAAAAAAATGAGCTCTCTGTTAGAAAAGCCATGCGAGTTTTCTGTTCTCTTAGTTCACTTTTCCTGACCTCTCCCTCATCTCTGTAATTATGTCCAGGCCGGTGGCTAACGAAGCTGCGGGAAGAGTAAATGGCCTTGTCTGAGATCACTGGGAAGGGGTCCTAAATACTGGAGGCTCAGAAATCAGAAGCCGGATTCTGATCAATTGTACCATGTACAGAGGCAGAAACTTAGGCACGTGTTTTTAAGGGTCAATCATCACATATGCATATTCTAAGAGACTTTACACTGGAGAACCCAGTTTCCAGGTAAACTACAGCTCACCTAGTTGAACTGTTGAGGGAATCAGAGTGAATGCATGCTGCTTCCCATTTCTCTGCTTCAGTGCAAGCCCTACTGTCTTCTACTTGGATTCCTAGACCAACCCCCAGAATAGCTATCCTTGCTTATCCACTCCCCCACCCCTTTCTTAGCACAGCAACCAATGAGCTATTTGAGCATAAATTATCCTCTGACACCTACAAAGGCTCCATGTCTCCTATAGAAAGATGAACACTGGTTTTGATGGTCTAGTTGGTCCCATAAAATAGCCCTGTGTTGCCTCCATGGTCCACACGTCTGCTCCTGTCTTTCTTGCTTATTACATTCAGTCACATTGGCTCTTCCTTGTCACTTGAGTGGATCCATTGCGCTCCTGCTGGGGGAGGGGGAGGAGTCTTTGCCCTGACAGCTGCTTAGACTGCAGTTACTTCATCTCAGATCAAACATTCCCTCCTGCAGAGAGGAGAGATGTGTAAGACTCAGGAAGTCAAGGAAACCAAAGAGGCTCTGGGAACTCAAAATGTTCCAAGATTTACAAGGTCTTTCCCCAAGTTACAAAAGCAGTAAACAGTTGCTGGGAAGAGAGAGTCTGTCCAGTGGCGCTGACCACAAGTCAGGCTGGGAGTTCCCGGAAAGCGGCTTTCATGAGTCACAGCCTAAGTCTGAGTGGGCTGCTCAATTATAGAGCTGCCTTTGAGCCCCCTGTGCTCCTGTAAGCAACTGTAGCAAACATATTGGTTCATCAAGCTAGACTTGAATGAAATTGTCTCTCCAGTTTATTGCTCAGTATTTGTGAATAAGTATTTGTTCACACCTTTGATGTCATCATAACAGCCTGGAATGCTCTGAACCTGCACTATGACCCATCTCCTCAACATAACAGGCGTCAACACAGCTTTAAAGGGCTAGTCTGAGAACACTGTCCATTTGACATCATGACCTGGTATGACCATGGCATACTTTTGACAGTTCCTGGATTTAAAAAAAGAAAGAAAGAAAGAAAGAAAGAAAAACAAAACAAAACAGCCAGAGAACACCACCAGAGCCTTAGACAAGATATACTGCAAGTCAACAACATGAAACCACACCAGTGATATTTCCCATGAACAGAGAATGAGATCTTGTGAGTAACCTTGCGCCCCCCTTACATTTTGATGAGACAGACTTGAGGAACCCCAGAGGAAGTGATGCCTCTCTGGCACTGAAGTGACCCCCTGGATCCCCTGACAGGGGCGCCTCCTGCTGCTTCACTCTCTTCTCTCCTTTCTCCACTAACTTCTGCACTCCAGGTGGGGCTTTACAATCTCCAGCTGCAAAGCTTCCCTCCTTTTTGACACTCTGAGATGGAAACGGCCTATGTCCCTTTACAGCTTTGATGAACGTGACAACTGAAGAGAGGGTTTCTGGGTTCTTGAAGCCAGAACAAAGTAGAGGGCATAGCTGATTCTGAGAGGGGACAGTAGGAGCTGCCTCTTACTGACATCAAATATGAGGATGAAACTTGAAGAATGAAAGAGATGTGTTTCCCTAAAGGTCCTTCTGAACTGCCTTCTAGCTCCTGACTGTGAGGCAATGTTATTTCCAAGCCAGAAGGTTCTCATTGACACTTAGTGTCTCTAGAGGCTCTCTACTGGGCTTGACTTTTGAATTCCACATTCACTTCACAGACCGTTTGGAGCTGTGAAAGAAACTGCAGTTCTCCTCACTGTCTTGAAAGGAAAGAGGAAATTAACCTCACACTTTTGTGGAACATATCTTCTGAGGGAAAACAAACAAGCAAACAAACAACTCCCCCCCAAAAAAATCCTCTTTTAGCAAAAAGATTCTAAGAGCCAGGGGACGAGAAAGTAGGCTACAAGATTGTCTCTATCTATAATAGAGAGGCTGCACCAGTGAACTCTCAACAATGTTGTTGCCTAAACAAGACCGGAATAATGACAACATCAGTTACCATCCTAAAGTGGATAAGGAAAATCTCACAAGACCTCACCCCTCAATGAAGAACTACACATATTTAACAATGGCTGAGAGGAGGGGAGGCAGTCGTCCCCAGAGACAAGCCTCCTACCCGGTTAGGCAATAACAAGTGGTCAGCTCTAAAAACATATGCATACAAGTAATACTAAAAGAACTCAGCATGTTGTCTTTATATATTTATACACTGTGTATAGCAACAAAAATTAAAGAAAAAGAGGTCATAAATTTGATAGAAACTAAGGGGAGGGAACAGAGGAGAAACTAGAGGGAGGGCAAATGATTCAAATATAATATACAGCTATGAAACTAAATTTTTAAAAAATTATTGTTAATCTCCTTTACATATTAACAGAAAGTAAGAGAGTATTTGTTTGGTAGGCTCACAATGGCACCATACACACCTTGAATAGTTTAATGTTCTCAGCACCAGAAGGTAGAAGTCCCAGGTTAAAGCATCTTCCGGTTTGGTTCCTCCCAAAGGCTCCCTTGAAGATGGCCACCACATTAGCCCTCACAAAGTCAAGTTTCTGTGCACAGTATGTACGGTGTCTGTTCACAGGACTAAACTTCCTATTTTTAAAGACATCCACGTGAGTAGGGCCTGTCAGTATTAGCACTTCATTTTGCCTAAAATTTCTTTCTAAGGACTCTGTCTTCATGCAAATACAGTTGTATTCTGAAGATCGAGGAGTTAGAAAGTCAGCGTATAAATTGAAATGGGCATGAGCCAGCCCATTATAAGCAGAGAAGAATTCACTAGCATGGCATTGTCGGGTTGTCTCGTGCACCGACCCCTTCTGTACTCCTGTACTCCGTGCCTCATGTCCAAACCTTCTCTAGTGTAGGTAACTAGAATCGGAGGCCCTGAAGAAGTCTTTGAGCCACAGCATGGTTGTGCCACACACTTTGACCTGATGCTACAGCCTCTGCTTGGCGGACATGGGTCAACTGGCATGTGGACACACTACCAATGCCCTTGTCATTGCTTCCTGTGGTTCATCTATTACATTACTGTGTGCCCATGGCATGCCATGTTAAAGTCACTCTGCTCAAGTAGACATAGCCCCTGTCCTTGCTTTGCTGTCATACATGAACACATCTGCCTTAGCATCGCACTGAGAAGGAGAATAGCATGGGTTTTTCCATGTCTGCTGCTAGTGGTATTCTAAGACACATTCACAACCTCAAAGACAGACCCTAAGCACTTTCCCCTCACCAGGGCAAATGCCCTTTCACCAAAATATGCCCTCTTCTTCTCCCTACTTACTATCACTCCAAACACCCTTGTGGCTCATAATCATCTCACTTTGAAAATGTCCCCTCATAAGAAAGAGCCAAAAGTTGCAAAGTCTTGATCCAGTAGTATTTCAAGAGTGACTATGGGCTATTGTCAAGGCTTCTGGGTACCCTCCAGAATTTGACATTAAAACCCCAATGCTGAAAACACCATATATTTGAGTTAGAAAATTAGAGAAATTCCAGGTATTGATCTAGAAACTTCATCTCTACTGGCTAGCTTGCATAGTGCTTGGAGGTACCCTGTGTGCTACCCAGAGAGAAAAGTAAGCATTATGTCCACTATGAAACCTTTAAGCTAAAGCAATGGCTAGCCTGGAAAGACATGCCAACTGATGCAGCAGTGACATGAACATCGTGGCAGGATACATTGTCTTGTAGAATTGTCGTGCAGTCTCTGCTCCCATCTTCCCATGGCCGTTTTCTCTGTGTGTCCCTCGTAGCACCTTACAGGGATATGAGTCATTAGACAGGGACTGACCAGAATCACATGACCTCAGGTTTATTGCACGCATTAGCCCGAGTTTAAAATGTTCACAGGGCTAAAGGTGAGTGTATCTTTTAGGAGACACAGTTCAGTCTACCCTAGTAGAGAGTGGACGTACCTGTATTCCACAGAGGACCTTGCCAGGCTCAGGGAAGGCACCTGCACCACATCCAGCTAGGGAATGTAGGACTGAAAACTCCTGGGTCTCACCACACAGGGCTTTGGACCAGGAACCCAGAGGCCAGGTGGTAAAGGAAGGCTTCAAGTTCTTTGACACACTTAATTCTGGGAGCAACTGTTTTGAAAAGGCCCATGTGGATTTTGTAGGTGAGTACTAGAAACCGAATGGCAGAAGCTGAGTGCAAGTCCAGGCACACTGGCTTTCCAGAACTTATTTCCTTAGGAAACTACTTTGTCCTTTATTGTCTCATCCTAGGATCTGCCTCAACACCCCAATTGCACTGTGTCCTTCTTCCCTTGGTGTCCTGGTCTTTTTTGTGTTGCTACATCAGAATAACCTTGACTGGGTAATTTATAAAACAGAGAATGTAATTTTTCACAATTTGGGAAGCTGGAAAATATAATATCAAGGTGTCAGCACCTGGCAAGGGTCTTCTTGCTGGATTGCCTCATTGTGGAAGGCAGGAGGCAGAGGCAGAAGAGCGGAAGCGAGCAAGGAAGGTCCCAACTTGCTTTCATAATAAGCCTCTTGCAATTATAAGTCATTTCTTGTGATAGTAAACCCAATCTAACAATAATGACATTACTTCATTCACGCAGTAAGAGCCTTGGTCACACATTGGGCTGCTCATTCATTGGCTGAAATAGAGTCTTGTTAGGTAGCCTTTGATGGCCAGACACTTGCTATGTAGGCCAGGTTAGCCTCACACTCTTTCTTATTAGCCTCCAAGTGCAGTATTACAGGCATACACCACAACACCTGGGTCTCACCACCATACCTGACTCTCAATTACCTCCTAATGTTCCAATGTCTCTTAACTGGTCCAACATTACTGCACTGAGGCCTAACTTTACAACACACAACCTTCAAGGGACAAATTCAAAGAGTAGTCTATGACTTATATGGCCTGCCCAGGCTGCTAAGCAATGCTATGTAAGTTGGCACTGTTAAGCACATGAAGAAGCCTAACATTTCACTGCTGCTTGCTACACTGCCTGTTATTTGTACCATTCTCTTCGTGACACTTGATTCATTCTTGAAAAAGGAACTGGTTCTCATTCAGTGCCTGTGGCATCTTCAGATTCTCACATTTTACAGCATCACATTCCACGTACTATACCAAGTTTCTCTGAAAATTATTTTCTGACAGTTGTGGGTTTTAATTTTAGCTATATTCTCCTAAATTATGATGGTGATTTTTATCATACTCATCCGTCAAACAAACATCATACCAATAATCTGCTTTTGCAGGGACACTCTCATTGTACTCATTTCGTGGAAAAGCAACTGGGTCCTAAAGCCAAGATCAGCAACAGGTATTGGCCCACCTTATGCTAATCTGCCTCTCAACCTTTCCTTGGTGTCCATTCCCAGCTCCCCTCCAGGGAAGCCTCTACAGGGCTTCTCTCTCCAATTAGCACTGCCTACAATGACTATCCATCCACCTTTGCCTTCTTAGCCCTTCCCCAAGATCCTGGCACTGCTGATTTCTACATTCTAATCTTCCAAACACACCCATTTGGAACTCTAACACATACTGTTACATCATATGATTACATGTGAGCAAGAACAAGATTGGGTTCCTTTCACTCAGCTTCCTAGGAGGGCGATGGGCACAAGTAACCAAATCCTGGTGATGAAAGGCAGCCCAGTCTGGAACTGGCACCTCTGCATAGAGAGCAAGGCCTGTGGGGAGAGCCAGAGCCTGCCTGCTGCATTGTCTCTGTATGCCTAAGAATTTTGCCGAGGCATGCCAGTTCATCTCCTTGGCCTGTATAAACACCCATTCCACTCCATTGTTTCTGATGTTCCATCCAGGTTTAACACTCTCTAAATCTAAACCCTGCTTCTGTGAAGGCACTCCTATAATTTTAGCCAATGCTGATTGCTTCCATTCTTAATTAAGCCCATATTTCAGTACTAAAAATCTGAACACAACTTGACAGAAATATTTTGTACCACTTCTGCACTTAGGAAGCAATGAAATTGTAGCTTGAGGGCCAAAAATGATGTTATGCTTGGACTTGTCAGTAGGAAAAACACTGATACTCTGCCTGGGCATGTCAGCATTTGAAAACAAGAAAAATGTGGGATGTGTTTACACTTCAGTATAAATACATGTGAAACATCTATTAAATACCTTTTGTAATGTTATATGGTTTTCTATTTTTCTGTATTGGCATCTTTATTAATCTTAGCTCATTTACCAAATAAGTTCCCAGAGATCAAAAACTATCCATTTATGTTGTCCCACAGATCCTGGGCAAATGCAACCTTATAAGAAAAGCATAAAATATCTATTTCTGAAGAAATCTTACCAAAAGAAATCTACAGATTCAATGCAACGCCCATCAAAACCCCAGTAAAATTCTTCAAAGACCTTGAAAGAATGGTATTCAAATTTATATGGAAAAGAATATAAAACCCAGGATAGACAAAACAATCCTGGGCAATAAAAGACCTTCTGGAGGCATCACAATCCCTGACTTCAAACTCTACTACAGAGCTACAGTACTGAAAACAGCCTGAAACTGGCATAAGAACAGACAGGAGGACCAATGGAACGGAATAGAAGACCCAGATATCAATCCACACATCTTTGAACATCTGATATTTGATAAAGAAGCAAATATATCAAATGGAAAAAGAAAGCATATTTAACAAGTAGTGGTGGCATAACCGAATATCAACATGCAGAAAAATGAAAATAGACCCATATCTATCACCATGCACAAAA
>LOJH01008310.1:7397-28512 GCA_001685095.1 Ellobius talpinus | reverse complement strand
CCCCTCCCTTAGTTAACCTTCCCCATGCTACATACTTTAGCCTTTCCTGAGATTAGCTACAGGCGGGTCAGAATTACATACAACTGGGAGGATGTATAGGCAGGAGTTGAGTCTCCTAGGAGGGAATATCAAGAGGCCAGATCCTGATAGTCTCTTATGAGTAGCGATTAAGATGTTGCTGGCTGATATGCTCAGAAGACAGCATTGCATCACATTTGTGTAGATGTACCATGGTAGTCTCCGCATTGACCACTATAGAATCAAACCACTGGTCAGTTCTGAAAATGTCCAAGGTGCTCCATGTCCTACAGTGTCCACGGTCAGTCAAGATTTAATTCTTTATGTAAAAATAAACAGACATCTATCTCACCAACACTCAAGTTTCTTTTCATCTTTAATAAATGATGAATTATATGTATACCAAAGAATCCTTTTAAAATAAATGTCTTTGTTGAGTATGATCAGTCAGTGTTTGATTTATAGCCCTACTTTTATAACTATATGCTGACATAAAACTTTCTCAACTCATGAGTCACAAGCAGACAAAGTTTACGAAGCCAATTGCTAGAAAAAGCCAAAGGCATGAACCACCAAGGGTGAGAAATTGAAGTCCCAACTCAGGAAGCAGTGTTGTGAGGAAAGCAGCAGAGTCACAGGGGAGCTGGGGTTTTCAGGCTTTCAAGGCTCCTTCCCAACATTAAATATGCACAGTCTCAAAGTTGGGACAATAAAGTAGTTGGTAATGTGCTTGTCACGCATGAGAACCTGAGCTACCTTCCCAGGATCCAGGTTTTTTAAGAAAAGCCAGGTGAAGGGTTGGAGAGATGGCTCAATGCTGCCCTTGCAAAGGATCTGGGTTCCATTCCCCACACCTACATCAGGTGGCTCACAACTGCCAGCAACTCCAGCTCCACAGGCACCTGACTCCTCTGGCCTTCTTAAGCCACCTGAACTCATATGTGCAAATCCACACACACATATATATAATTAAAGACACTAAAAGTAAATTTTGCAAATAAAGAGGACAGACACCTGTAACCCCAGCACTGGGGAGGAGAAAACAGATCCATGGGACTTGTTGGCTAGCCCATCTAGCCAAATCAGTAAGCGCCTGTCTCAAAAAAAAAAAAATCAGGTCAAGATCAGGTGGAAAGTTACTGAGGAAGATACCTGACAGCATCCTCCAGCTTCTATGTATATAATGCACGTGCATATATGCCTGCAAGCACCCACACACTATATGCATGTGTATATATGCCTGCAAGCACCCACACACTATATGCATGTGTATACATGCCTGTAAGCACCCACACACTATACGCACAAACATTTGCCGCCTCTGGTTCCGTAAATCAATGTGGCTGACACTGCAGAGTGGGAAGAAACTTCTGATGAGGTTTCTTCCCTTGATGATCGGCTCAGTCCTGGCTTTCCTGAGCAGCGGTGTCAACAGGAAGTGAGAGCCGGCATGGGAGGGATGCTATGTTTAAATCTTGGTCACAAACTCGGTACAGGGATTTGGATAAGCCTTGGAGCACTGCATCCATCGCAAGTGACCCATTCCGTATCAAAGACTGAAGTCCTGAGGGCTGCAGAGCAAGCCACCTTGAGGAGTCAGGGCTGCCTCACATCTACCTGTTTACATACCTGTCACACAGAGTCACCAAGTGGCAACTTGATTTTGCCCATTGGCTACAGGGCATTAGAGGAACACCCTGCTCCCAGAGAGAGAGCTGAGTCACCTACTTAGGAACTGCCAAGTTAGGTGTAAGCGTCTCAACCCAGAAGGAACAAGCACACTGAATGAAGCCACCTCCAGCTGAACGGTGGTGAGGAGGGTCCACGGTAGAGCATGTGAGATTTTGTGCTAAGGTCTAGGCTTCCCAATCGGTCTAGGCTTCCCAATCAACAACGTGCGGCAGGCCCCTTTGTACCTGTCTGTCTTCCACTCACGCGCTTGCTGTGAGCACAGTGCAAGCCACATAGACATGACAGAGCTGGGAAGCCCCAGCCCCAGAAACCAGTTCCACTGTATCCTCCCAGGCTGGGTCTAGATCCTGCATTTAAATAGCAGCACAGGGCAATGCCCCTCTGTACCATGGCCACAAAGGCCTACCAGAGTGGAAACAGAAGCCTGGTCCCAGGATGTGCTACAATCTCAATGTCTTTCTTCCTCTAACAGGACAAGTTTCTGGTATCTTTCTGCTCTTCTCCTTCTCCTCTTCCTCCTTCTCTTTCTTCTTCCCCTCCCTCTCAGAGACAGGCTGTCATATCTTCCAAGATGACCTCAAGATCACTTTGAATTTCTGACCCTCCTATTACCACCTTTGCAGCTCTGGGATTACAAGCCTGTGCTAGCTATCAGATCCCACTTCTATGGTACTAGGGATCAAACCCATGGCTTTGTGCATGCTAGGCAAGCGCTCTAGCTCAGCCCTGCCTTTCTGCTTTCAAAAGCTAATTCAACAAAAACAAAACAACAAAAACAACAAAAACACATTCCTGTGAACACCTGACCCATATCAGCTTAGCTATTGTTGGCTGAGCTTTGTCTCCCCCTGAAATCCAGATGTGGATCTAATACCTGCTCCACCAGGCTCCACATCTCTGTGTGGCCTGATTTGGAAAGAAGGTTATTCGTGGCAGATATAGTCAGCAAAGATGAAGTTATGCTGGTATGGGTGGACTCTAACTCTGTATGACTAGTATGTTATTAAAAAGAGAAATTTGGGGGCTGGAGGTTGGGCTTAGTGATTGAGGCTACTGGTTGCTTTTCTAGAGGACCTAGGTTCAGTTCCCAGTACCGACATGGTGGGTCACAACCATCTGTAATCCCACATCCAAGGGATCTGATACTGTCTTAGGCAAGCATCTAGTGCGCATACATATGTGCAGGCCAAACCCTCACACACATAAAATAATAAAACCTGTTTTAAAGAGAGAAACATGGATGCAGATGCCCCTCCAGTGAAACACCACATAAAGATGAAGACAGAGCCGGAAAGAGGAAGGCACCAGCTGCCACTGAAGCCACAGAGAAGCCCAGAGCGGGTTCTCCTTCCCAGTGCTCAGAAGGAAGGTACTATTTAGAAATCCAAGGCTTGGATTTTAACCTCTAGAATTGTGAGGAAATACAAATATTCTGTAATACTTTGTGATGTCACTCCTAGCAAACTAATGCACTTATTTTAAGATTGTCTAATAAACCACAACAAGTTATCACTGTTTAATATATAATGCACAAAGAGGGTAATGTCTTATTACAGTACTTATAGTTTGTGTTTAAAAGAATAGAAAAATCCTGTCTATCAAAACCTAAATACCAGCCGGGCGGTGGTGGTGCATGCCTTTAATTCCAGTTCTGTGAGGCAGAGGCAGGCAGATCTCTGTGAGTTCAAGGTCAACCTTGTCTACTAGAGCTAGTTCCAGGACAGCAGAGAAACTCTGTCTTGAAAATCCAAAAAAATAAAAAAGAAAAGGAAAGAAAGAAAAGAAAAAGAAACTAAATACCACCTTTTGTTTAAACTAAATGCAACATAGATCTTTGGCTTTAAACACAAATATTTAGAAGGCAGTTTGAGAGCATGAACATTTAGCTAAACATGAAACAAAACAGTAGGCTCCCACCTAAGACTTATTTATGACCTCCATAGTTATGGGCTTTTGGCCAGGTTTACTACACCAAATATCTAATTCCTCCCATGGAGAAGGATGCAGATCCAATCAGAAAGTGGTTAATGTTTGTGTAGAAGCTTCACTTCAGCCTCTGGCATCCATATATCCAAAGAATCTGGAATGTCTGGGTGGACGTTCCATCTCAAGCCCCCTCCCCTGGGAGTTGCCTCAGTCTAGACTCCACCCATGAGAAAGCCCACCAAACGATGACCCCTCCCCAGAGATGCTTAAGACCGCTCCCACAGGGTATTTAAAGTGCCCCCCCTCAGAGAACAAATATGTGGTTTTCCAGTCTTCCTTCCCCATCTCCTCTCTGGGGAGCTGGTAGGCCACCTAGGAGTGTTGGTATCCATTTAACCTGGGCTTTTTCTAATTCAGTTTGATTTGTTCTGGTTTGGATTATTGTGTCGGCGGAGAGGTTTATCAGGGTGTAAAAACTTGTCATTTAGTTACCATCATGACCACTATGCCACTATGACACCAACTGGCACAATTTGTCTAATTAGTCAGGATCGTATAACACGCAGTGTCCCGCACTGGGCAGGATGACTGGTGTCTTCTCTCCCCCAGTACCCTGCATAGAACCTTCCAGCACTGTGTAAACTAGCTAGAGTGTCCAAATGAATGAAAAATCAGCTGCTTCCTGGTCCTTGTGTGTACTTGTTTAACCCCAGGGAAGTAGAGAGTAATGTGACTCAGACTTCTAATCGGTCCCTCATGCATCTAATTGAACTCATTTGGCTTGTAGAACGGGTTTTGTTATTTATCAACTATTTGATTACCATGTGCATTATCCTGCTGGTGACTCAGTGCTGTTAAAGAGGTAGGTCCTGGTCACCATTCTCACTTCCAAGATGTGAGAAACGACGCACCCTGGTGTTTCCAACCACAATACCCTATACATCAGTGGTTCTCAACGTTCCTCATGCTGCGGCCCTACCATAAAATTATTTCCATGGCTACTTCATAACTCCAATTTTGCTGTTGTTATAAATTGTAATGTAAATATCGACTATGCCCGATGTCTGATACGTGACCCCTATGAAAGGACTGTTCAATCCCCAGAGGGCACACGACCCACAGGTACAGAATTACTGCTCTATGAGGTCAATCCATTCTCTTTTGCTTGTAACAAGTGAAAAGCTTACGTCATGGGAAGTCATATTTTAGTGCCAAAATTATAACTTGTGAGTGATGAAAGCCTTCGGTTTGGCTCTGGCTAACATGAAGTTTTACAGAACTTTGTTTTCTCATGGCACACGAGAATCACAAACTGGTTAGGCAGTGCCAGTCAAGGTGGTAGCCAGCTTTTAACCTCTTTTTAAGGGGGACAGAGAATTACTTTGAGAACAACCTCTCTTCCTCTAAATATCAAATTCTGTGACAGTTCTAGAAACTTGACTTTCCTCACCAGAGGTAAATACTGAGAGGTGATCAGAATCTGACTCTTCAAACGCCACACAGCATCTGCCATTTGAGATCACTGCTTGAACTTTAACCTTTGCAATTACAGTAATTACCTAACTTGGGACTCACTAAAAGATTACAGCGTCCTTTATCTGTCTTGGCTTAGTAAAGAACACAGGAACTTTTTTCTGGGGTCAGAGATTAGAAAGGGAGAAATAGACAGCACAGAACAGCAGCAATGTTTGTCCAGTAAACTCTGCTGAACTGTGTCTCTGCTTAGAGACCAACAAGCAAGAGAGGCCTTTGATTTGGCCAGTCTGGGCTCTGACAGCAAGTTTCACCATAGCATCCCACTGAAAGTATCCTTTGATTATTGGGAAGACAGGAGGTTGTAGCTGCCTCCCCTGAGAACAGACAGACAGAAAAGTGAGTGTCACCCGCAGTAACACTCCCCGGAGAAGACAAGCTCTTCTCAGAGGAGGGCTTGAATGGCATGGCTGAGGGACGAAGACACAGATAAAGGGTCTCTTTGAGCACCGTCCCAGCTGCCTAGGACAGCCCTGCCATGGCATGAAGGCACTCGCGGTGAGCACAGAGAACAAAACACAAATGACTTGGAGGTTTCTATGCAAATTCTGCTGTGCTTTCTCTCCCCACGAAAGACAAGAACTTTGCCTGATGAAACATGTGTGTTGAGCACTTAATCATGGCTTCCAGTTTAGCCCACAGCTCATTTAGCGAAAAGCCAGCTACACAGCATGAGCCGGAGAAGCCAAGTTGATCTCGTTGGTGTGCTAACCTAGAAAATCATCTTTCAGCCAGTAAAACTGACAGGGTCCTGCTTGGTACAGATGAATCTCTCCAGCCATCCCCAAAAACAGCTTAAAACACCAAGTTCAAGCTGGGAATCTGCAAAGACTTGCCATGCAGGCATGATGCCCAAAGTTTGATCCCGATAGCCATGTAAAAGAGGGAGGCATGGCGGCACGCACATGCAAACCTACTCCTGGGAAGGCAGACACAAGTGGCTTCCTAGGCCTGGTCGACCAGTCAGCACAGCACAACTAGTGAGCCCCCCTTCCAGGTCCCAGTGAGAGACTCTGTCTCAGAGAACACAGGGAGGGCTGGAGAGGCAGATCAGTGGTAAGGAGCATGGGCTGCTTTTCTAGAGGACCCAGGTGTGGTTCCTAAACATGATGATTCTAGAAGACCCAGGTTTGGTTCCTAACCTAAACATGATGGTTCATAACACTGATAACAGTCTGTGACTCCAAAGGGGATATAGCTTCCTCTTCTGGTGTCCCTAGGCACCAGATATACACATGGTGCACAGACATACATATGACACTCATAAACATGCAATAGAATTTAATGAATTTTTAAGAAGCAAGTCAAATAACAACACAAATCCACAGCACCTGAGGAACAACACCAAAAGTCAACCTCTGGCTTACACCCACACCCACACCCACACCCACACACACACAGAGACACACAGACAACACACACATACACACGGGGCAGGGGAAGCATGGAGGGCGAGCTGAAGTGTCTGCAGCTGGAGGTCCTTCAATCAACTCTCGATGGAAAGGCATTGGTTTCAAAGCCTGCTGATGCTTAAAAAGTCAGGATCTCAGTAAGGCCACCATCATCTTCTCCGGAATCAGGGCTCTGAACACCGGCACCCTCCCCTCCATTGATGGGAGATGGATGTTACTCAGGATCTCAAGTCACATAGACTGCAGCTGACCCCTGGAGGGTGGACCCCAGAGGCATCACAGTGGGAGCCAAAGGTAGCACCCACAGCAGAACCCCAGTTTCTGTAGCAAAGAGGATCCCTGGGGCAGCAACAGCATCAAAGACAAGCTCTGGGCCATTGCCCGCTCCTTCCTCAGACCAGGAGTCCAAGGTCTAGGTTGCATTAGAAAGAAATCTTTTAGTGGCAGCAAATAAACTGTCTTAGACAATAAGGAAATATATAGGTTTCAGCTCGCGAGCATGTTAAAATTAATTATTATAACTTTCTGCTTACCTTGACTTGGCGCAATTGGCAGTCCAAGCCTACAGTTATACAGGCCTGCTGCATTTGAAAATTAAGAAGAGATGGGAAAAGCAGGATGTCCCAGGGAAGGAAGATCATTTTAGAGTACCAGTTCCACCTTCCTTGCTGCTGAAACACCTTGGTCTTGCCCCACCTCTTTCCTGACAAAGTCACAGCAAATGGAAGGGATCCAGAACAGAGATCACCTACAACAGACAGAAGAGAAGTTGCCTATAACAGATACTGAAGAGAGACCGCCTAGAATTTTGATTGTGACTTTGCATGCTGTTTTGAGTCAGTAAGATGAAAAATAATTTTTTTCTCCCTTATGAGGGTCCTATAAAAGATTAAGAAAAAACTTCACCCCTCACCAAGGAAACTTCTTGTTGTGCAATGATGTGTTACATTTGTTCATACTGCATTTGGTAACTTCGTAAAGATGTGTCGCATTTGCGTTAATTAAATAAAATTAACCTGGGCTCGGAGAGGTGGGCTTAGCAACGGGTTGACAGGAAGTAGCAGGGAGGAGCTTAGCATGAGCTTTTTTCCATTGGTCGGTGTGAAAGGGAGTGACTTCCAGGATGCCGGCAAGGAGAGCAAGTTAGCTATTGCTACACGACCTCTCTGAGCTTGCAGGTTTTCACCCTAGCCTTTGAATCTCGAATTTGATTAGAACTGTAGAGATTTAGATAGAACGAACTATACCTTTAGCAATAGCAACGGAGCCACTGTCTGGGGGAACAGAATTCCCCCCAGGCTATGGCCTTAGCAGCTGGACACTAGCAGTTTAAAGCGACAGAGTTGAAATAGCAACTTCTCTTTACAATAAAGACCACTACAGAAAGCCACAAGCATTCAAACTGCAGAGCTGTGAAGCCCAGTTCCAATGGATGCATCTACAAAGCACTCCAGCACCTAAGGTCCAGGGGACATTGTGGAAGAGAGTTAGAAAGACCGGCAGAGTCAAAGGACCGGCGAGTTTGCTGTGAGACGGTCTCCTAGGAATGTCAGAAGCCACACCCCTAAAGTCTCACCGACATGATTGCCCAAATGTGTGCTGAACAAGGAGGACACTAAAGGACATGACGAACTGGATGGGGAAAAAAACCCCATGAGACCTCAACCATACACAAAGAACTAGGCATCTGAGGAACACTGAGCGTGGGAGAGGTGGCCCTCCCCAGGGAATGGTGACCAATCGGTTATCCCTGCCAATCAGCCCAGAGAACACACACACACCACACACACTCACACACGCACACACAATGAACATTATATGTATGCAACATATATTTAGGAATATATATACACACACACAGATATATACGTATATGTGCATGTATATACAAATACATATATGTACACAATAACAATTGATGGAAAAAGAAGCCATGATTTTGATGGAGAGTGAGAAGTACATGCGAGGCCTTGGAGGGAGGAAACAGAAAATGTTAAAATTAAATTACAATCAAAAAAATAAACAACAGCAAAATAGAAAAGATAAAGACAAAAGTCCCTCGTTCCTTTTTGCTACCGTATTTGCTGTGCTGTTCAATAGAGAGAGAGGAGTACCTTTGTCCATGTCTATTACTTCTTAGATTAGACCCTCTTGGCTTATAACAAGAAAGACCGAACTCCTCCAAGTAAACCAGGTCACTATTTTACATGTGTCTACACAATGGGATTTAGTCTTTCTTCTTTAATGTGGCATTGCCACACATGTTTTCCCTCAAGGGTTTTGTTTTCTATGATTTATGAAAACATCAGCTACTATAACCAATCTCTTGGGACCGGCCAGGTGCTTAGTGTGGGCACTGATTGGAAGCATCACCCCAGTCCCTGGCATCCATCCTAGGGGCGCCAAAGGAGCCCTAATGGAGCAGAAGCTCCATCTCAAGTCCCCTCTCCCTGGGAGTTTCTTCGAGCCAGAATCCACCTCCGGACTCCAACTCCCAGCCTGCCAAGCGCTGATCCCTCCCTGGGGAGGGTCAGGACCACTCCTACAGGCTATTTAGGCTTGCACCAGAAAAAGGAACACGTGGTTTGGGGTTTTGCTTGTGCTCTTTCTCTGTGTGTCTCGTGTCCCCGCCCCCATGCTTCCAGCCACCCAAGAGTGCTGCATTTATTAAATGTGGGCATTTTTAATTCAGTCTAACCTGGTTTGATTGGAGTTCTTCGCGCCGGCGGAGAAGCCCGTTTTAAGATTTTTCCTAACAGGCACGTGAATGAATCACATGCTCCCTACCCCCAAAGAAACAAGAATGTGTTCTCTCCTACTGCCAGACCTCAGCGGGAAGTTTTGGGTGCTAAAATAATCATCTTTTTCCCAAGAGGAGAGTGTCACTTGCAGGTTTGGGACGGAGGAGGGGAGTCAGGACTGGACCTGTGAACTCTCCTGGCCCCAAGGAACTCACTACCTGAACCTCAGCCAGTTGCTATTGCCCGAGTCACTGTGGCTGAGGAAAGATAACAGAACTTCCTTGGTCTCAAGAGCATGAGGCTGGCCCCGCCCTCTGTGTTTGCCTCTGATAATCTCCTACCATCCCTCGCCCTGGAGTTTTGGGTGGACTTCAAGAGAGACACGACGTCCATCTCCACAGCACTTCATAAGCAAAGAGGGTCTGAAGAGCTAAGAATATTAGACAGGACTTTCTTCGCTTCTTGCCAGTTTGGACAACCACTGGAGCTGAACACACCTATACTCCAACAAGCAAAACACAGACCTAACCATCTGTCTGCAATTCTCAGAACACCCTGTCCTAAATGGGTGATGAGCAGTTTGGCATGGCCCTGGACTTGGTGCCTTCGCCAAGGCTTGCAGCAAATGTCATATCCAGATGCTGTCAACGAAGAATGGCTCAAAGATGATGGCAGCAAATGATCAGAAATACAGATTAAAGATGGAAGAGCAGTTAGGAGACATCAGTCATCCATTAGCTTTGTTATTCAGTTAACAAACGCCATCTGTATCTCAAGAATTGGACTAAGCTCCCAGGGACATAGTGCAGACAGAGACAATAGCCTGGGCAGATCAGGGGAGACAAGGTAGCAGTTATTGCAGCAACAAATCAAAGAGAAAAACTGTAAGAAGACTGTGGCACTAGAGGCAGAAGTGGAGGGATGGCCATTAGACAGATTAGCTGCAAACAAATACTGCATACAGATAGTTTATATTCAATGGCAAAAGTCATCTATTTAGCTAAAACATAATAAAAGTAGGCAATACAAAGTATAAAGAAAAGCCCCTTCTCCAGCTCCACATACAGCCATGAAGGGGGCTACTACATATGATGTCGACAGCAGGAAGCAAAGTTACAAAGGTGGGCCACATAGAGGAGGATTTCCACTCTGCTGTGAAAGGGACTGGTGCCCTGGAGATAAGAGCTGAACACTTTGAAGTTCTAGGGCCCAGATGTGAGGGTATCTTGACCAAGCTGGACTTTGTTGGGATAGAATTCATGCAGAACAGATCAGTGACTTTTAGATTATTCAGAACCACGCAGTCAACCGAGCTGCCGCCATAATCAAAGTCAGGACATTTTCATTATTCTCCAAAGAAACTCTGTTTCCATTTCCAGTCACTGTCCTTTGAAGCCCCCGAACCATGGTGTCTACAGAACTGTCTGTTCTGAATACCAGGACCACACAAAATGCATCTATTGGAATGGCATCTTCTACTTAGCGTGCTTTCAGATTTTGAGACATGCTGCAGCAGCCACTGATGGTGCTATTAGATTGTATCTTATTATACGTGTGTATGTGCTAACAGTACAGCTTATATGAAAGTCAGAGGAACTTGTGAGAGTCAGCTCTGTGTCTACCATGACCTAAGGTTCTAACCCAGAGGACCAAGTTTGGTGGCAAGCACCTTTACCTATTAAGCCATCCGGTGGCCCATATGACCATAATGTGTCTTGTTTATCTAGTCACGAGTTCCACTTGTCTCCAGTTGGTGGTTTTATGAATGGGGATTCACATACCAGTCTTTTGTTTTGTTGTTGTTGTTGTTGTTTTGTTTTTCGAGACAGGGTTTCTCTGTAGCTTTGGAGCCTGTCCTGGAACTAGTTCTTGTAGACCAGGCTGGCCTCGAACTCACAGAGATCCGCCTGCCTCTGTCTGTCTCCCTAGTGCTGGGATTAAAGGCGTGCGCCACCACCGCCAGGCTCACAGACAAGTCTTTGTGTGAGCACCCGTGTTTACTTCCAGGCATACACCCAGCAAAGAGACCGCCGGTTATGAAGCTCTATACTTAACTTCGAAGGACTTGCCATTCCTGCAGAGGCCATGCTGTTCACACCTTTTACATCTCCACCCAAAAGGCAAGATTTCTCCACATCTCTCAAAACTTGTTTCTGAATTTATTATAGTAATCCTAGTGGGGGTGAGGTAGTCTTCACTGAGGTTCTGATTTGCAGTTCCCTAACAACTAATGACATTGAGTCTGCTAAAGTGATAGCAGTCTATACTGGTCTTTTGCCTATCTTGAAAGGTTTTTTTTTTAGTGTATTCATTATTTGGTAATTTCACACAAGCACACAGTTTGCGTAAATATCTTCGTCTCCTTCCGCAGCCAGCTCTTCTCAGATTGCCTCCATTCTCCTCCCAGTTTCATGTTCCCCTCTTTTTTATTACTCACTGAAGCCAATCAGTGCTCGCCATAAGCACCCAGGCATGGAGTTACCCATTAGAACAGGGGCAACCAGCTGGAGGCCACGCCCCTCGCCCTCCCACAGAAGCCACCAATAGTGCCTCAGCTAAGGGGCGGGGCCTAGTGAGCCCCTCCCCATCAACGCTGGAACTTCAACTTGATCTCCTGTGGGTTGTGTCCAGGAAACAAGATCATTGAGCTCATAAATGCAACAGTCCTGATGTGCCCAGAAATCCTCCCAACCTCGGTTGGGTTCTTGCAATCTTTCCACCGCCCATTTCCACAATGCTCCCTGAGCCCTGAACAGGGGATATGATACACATCCCAAGTCAGGTTCAGTGTTCCAGTTACTTATTCTTTATACCAGTTGTGAGTCTCTGTGTTTTTTCAGTGGTAGTTTTTTCTAATGCATGATAAATGTACGTCCCTTTCAAACGATGCAGAACCAAGATTTTCCATCCATTCTGTGCATTTCTTTACATTCATTCAATGGCATCACTTCAAACACAAATGGTTTTTGTTTTAAATCCCAGTCTATCATTTCTTCTTTTGTTATTTGTGCTCCTGCTGTTTCTACCTAAGAAACCACTGTCTGACCCCAGATCACTCAGATTCACACTTGTTTTCTTCCAAGAACTTTATGAACCTTCTCGAGTCTTTGAATTGATGGAGTCAGACTGAACGTGAAGAGAATGTTCATGACAACATTAGAGTTTAGGTAGAGCTGTTCTCAAAGAGATGGTTCGTAAACTGGTATTGGGTTCCAACACATGATAGGTACAATCGTAGAGGGGGAATCAATTCAGCAGCAAAGTATGAGGGTCATGAACCAAGTGCTTCCAGAGGTAGAGTGGGCGCCCCACTGGATAATGGCCGCAGTCATTATATGAGATACAAGCGCTACACAAGCTTCTACTCATCTGGCTATTTCCAGAATTCTATGTGGTCCCAAGAACATTACAACTAGTTGAGCTTTTTGACATAAAAATGGCCAAGTGTGACTTTAATGCTTTTTGTTTATGAATGGGTGTGTATATGCATGTGTGCAGTGTGTACAAGTGTGTGGGTATGCACGTCCGCACACACCGTGACCATCAGAGGATGAACATTCACGTGGTCACTCTCCACTTTATTGCCTTGAGGCCGGGTCTCTCGCTGAACCTGGAGGAGCCCAGTGATTGTCTCTCACACTTCCATAGTGTTGGGGTTTCAAGTGCACATAGCTACACCCAGCTTTTTATTTGGATTCTGGGGATTTAAACTTGGGCCCTCATGTTCTCATAGCAGGTGCTGGTGTTATCTAGATTGCAGATAATACTTTCTCAACTGCTTATTTTGCATTGTGCCCCCATCCCCAAGAAGACCTGGTCTGTTAGCACAAGCATAGTTCTTTCTTCTTTATGAAGGATGGGATTGATGGCATTCACGGTAACTCTGTCATTGAGTAGACTTGTTTTTAGGCCAATCTGGTTCAAGAGATCCCAGAATATGTAGATGCAGAGCTGACACAGACACACATGCCATCACAACCCACCCAGAGGCAGAACGACCCACCTCCCTCCCTTAAACAGTGTTCTTTACTTAAGTCAAAGGTTAAACTATCAGGCCTGGGGCTAGAACTCAGGGCAGAACACTTGGTTCAAATTTATGAGGCTCTGGGACCCATGTTGAGAGAAAGAAAAGAGGAGGAAGGGAAGAGAGAAGAGATTATATCACAAGTTCACTTGTGTCCCCGAAAGACAGAAGTCCTACAAGTGTGTGTGGATGCAGGACGTGAAGACATAAACAGTAAGACAGGCAATGCTAATGTAGCATGACCCTAAACTTGACATACTTGGTAATTGAGATGGAGATGAAAATGATAGATTTGTGGGCCAAGGGCTTGTGCTGCCACGAGGAGCGGGAAGAAACAGAAGTGGGAGTCTCAGAGGGAACCAGGCACAGTTGGAACCTTCAGTCGAGGCTTGGTTTCCAAAGCTATGAGAATTAATTTGTTTTAAATTAGAGTTTGAGCAATTTTCCTCAAGCAGAACCTAAGACAAACAGTCCCACACAGAAGCCCAGAATTCAGAATGAACCCGCACACCCCTCAAAAGGGATACCTTCTAAGGGAGCTGTCACCCAGAGCTCCCACTGGCACTGTCTAGACAGCTGCTGGAACAGGAGACTGACCGGCTCTGTACAGCATGCACGAGAAGCCAGCAGAACGGAACATGTGCTGTACCTGACCCAGGGACCAGGTTCCTCCTGGGAACAGGGAAGCTGCGGGGCATCTCCCGTAATTCTGTCCACTCTCCATCATGGGAACAATGGGAAGCCATAGAAACCGTACGTAAACTCTCCTAACAAACAGCAGAGAGAATATTATAAACTATCATGGGAGGACCAAGGAGGCAGCTCAGTCGGTGTGCTTTCTCTGCAAGCAGAGGACCTGAGTTCAAATTCACAGCTGCCAGTGAATCTAATCTCAGCTTTGGAAGGTAGAGAGGTGAATCCAAAGAGCTCCCTGGCCAGCCAGGCTAAGAAACGTCAACCTTCTGGTTCTGAGCGATCCTGCCTCAGAGCAATACAGCAGAATGATGGAGAAGGCACCTGGCACACTGTTCTGGTCTCTGTATGAGCAAACATGGGCCTTTGTAGCCAGAGTCTTCTGTGCACGCAACACACACACACACACACACACACACACACACTCAAAAATTTCATCTTCTTTACTTTTAGCTGTACAAACTCTAAATGTTCAAAATACAATACAAACCAATTCTCTGTACAACACTGTTCTCACACAAAGAAATAATGACGGCCGAGTTCAATGTGGGCACAAGCATTAGTTGAAGCTAGAGAGCCCAGTAGGAAATAATGCTTACTGCACAGACATGAGGACTTGAATTCAGTCCCCAGGCCCCTGTAAAAGCTGGACATGGTGATGCATACTTAATCTCAACAATGAAGGAGTCGGAGACAAGCAATGCCTGGGACTCACTGGCTAGCCAGCCTAGCCTAGTCTCCAAGCCAAGTGAGGAATTCTGTCTCAAGAACTAAGGTAGCTCCTGAGGGCTACTACCCAAGGATGACTTCTGACTTCCACACTAATGTGTACACACACATACACACATTCCCTCCCAAACAAGCAGACGGTAAAGCCGATTTATAAATTAATTCCGATACCATCTAGGATATGACATACCCATGTAATTCACTTCATAGATGGTCTAAGAGAGATGTTTTACAGTGCACTAAAATTGGAAGCGTTCTAGCAAAATATTACCATCTTAACAAGTATTTAACTTATTTTAAAATGCGCATGCCCTTGTCAACTGCAGCTCATAGCTCCTCATTCTTCTGTCCCAAGCACTGAGAGTTCACAATATGGAGAGGGTGAAGACGCTATCATCCTCCCCTGACCCTTCCCCTGCTGGACAAGAATAGTGATGATGAAGAGTGGCTGGGGGGGGGTGACTCGGTGACATAGCATATACTGAGCATGCGCAAGGCCTCGCGCTGACGCGTAGCACCATGGGAAATAACGCGGAAGGGCGATGCATGCCACTGACTCTAAAACAATCCCTCTTCACCGGTGCTAGAAAGATGACTCAGTTAAGTTATGCTGATCTTGCAGAAGACATGGACCCAGTTCCTAGCACCCACGTGGCAGCTCGCCACCGTGTTCACAATCATCCGACATTCTAGCCTCTGTGGGTACTAGGCACCCATGCAGTACATACACGCAGGCTTGCACTCACACACATACGATAAAAATAACTGAAAAGGATCCTCGAGAAACAATCCGTGCTCTGTAACAACGGTAACGCTCCTTTCTGATGTGCTATTTCTTAAGAACGCCGCTTCTGGTCACCTAGTCACAGCTCAGTACAAGTACTACCTAGCAGATTACCCCCTGGGGTCTCTGCATTTAAAATGAAAAGTCGTGGATGCTAATAACGCAACAGGCAGGGGATAACAAGGAAAGCTTCCTGAGAGGTGGGGGGGGGGGAATAAGCAGAGCCACACCAAACTTCTCAGGGCTCATCACTAAGCAGCTAAGGCTCCATCAAAAGAGCAAGCAGCAAGTCTGTCCAGATCTGTGCTCTGATGAGTCACTTAATCAGCTTTTCCTAAGATGAGAACATACTCTGCTATTGTCTCTGGATGGGGAATCTGTAGAACTTCAAAAGTTACGAAACTGAGTCTCTGGGGAACGACTTTTAAACAGAGAACAGGTCTTTATAACAGCATTCCCCAGTTCACAGGCTGGTTGACACTGCTGTTATCTGCCACACAGGATGTGGCGCCTCTTTTCTAGATCTCGTAGGTCACTTCCATACTCTACCATGCATTTCAAGTAGAAAAATTACCAATCTTTGAAATATAATTTCTGAATCTTAATCTTCTTGAAAAAGAAACAACACTGGCACTTTACTGGTTGGGTATGAAATGTCCCCACAGCTTGTGTGCTTGAACATCTGGGTCCCATCTGGTGGCACTGTCTCGGGGAGTGGTGGAACCTTGGCCTCTATGGCCTAGCTAGCAGGAATGGGTCATTAAAGAGGGTAATCCACTTCTGTTTCCAGTCTTAATGCTCTGCTTCCTGATCCCAAAGTGTTGTCATAGACCTGCACCTTACCCCTTAGGTCTTCCCGCCATGGTGGACTTACTCTTCCTTCAGCTGCTGCAGCCAGTTATGCTTGTCAGGCAACTAATATAAAACCATGTAACAGTATGTGTTAACTGCCATCATCACCGCGTCACCAAGACAAGAACAATCAAGCCTTCATGACACAGACAACCCGGGTCTGAATAATTGGCACATTAAACAACTCTGTGAAATAAACCAAAACACTAAGCACTGGAGGCATCCTACCAAAAAAACAGACACACACAGCATGTTTTAAAAGCCAGATATATTTTAAAAAGAGCATGCTTACAGTAAGTAAATTATGTAGTGAAGAAACATCAAAATGAAGATGAGAAAAGGCACATTTGCAGAGCTGAAGAGTACAAAGAGTTCCTCGTTGGTTCCACTAACACAGAAGGAAAGGGAAACAGATATATCACAATTACGTTCTCAGTGGAAGGTGTCTGTCAGCGGACATGATTAACACTGGCTTCTTTTCTCCCTTCTGAGGGGCAGTCTTTCCCCTTCCTTGGTTTGGAGAGGCAAGTTAGTCTTCTGCCATGTAGAGGCGATACATCAGGGCGACAGCCAGGGCTGAGACGGCTGGGATCACCCAGTTGGTCCACCAACTAGAAAGACACAAGAGAGCAACAAGATGCTTGAATGCTCCTCACTACAGAGAAGTCAACCCCGGCGCTCCTCTGATGGAAAACTCCCACAGCCCAGTTTCCTTACTTCTAGAACCACGTGAGCTAAAAGGACAGCTCAGCTCTGCTAAACTTAACTTGAGCACAGTGCACACTCTAGAATGTTGACGTCGCTGCTGTCCCCTGTTGTCACCATGAGAAAACTCACACCCTTGCTCTGCTTCCAGCTATTCCCATACCCTTTATACAGAGAGCAGCGTTTGATCTCTCGCTGCCTAGGAGCAGTGACTTTCTCCTGATGTGAAATCGCAGACCACACAGGGGAATGCTCCTGATATGTCTTGTCCTCTTGCAGGGCCCACTAAGCACTACGATGAGAATTGGAGGACTGGCATTCCCGTGTGGAGGACATTGTCAGCCAGCTCTACAGCAGAGGGCAGACCCTGTCCCCAGAGCCACCAAGTAAGGAGTCTGAACCCTGAGTACTAAGGCTGCCGCTCAAACTCAGCTTTAAATTCTCAGATACTTCTTCAAAGACCCAAACTTTATACCTATGCCATATGGATTTAAACTGTTAAGAAAAACCATACCCAGAGTATTACCTACCTCAATATTTAGACAAGCTTATTTTCAATACAATATTTAGACTCCTTAAAATAGAATGTTTAGTAAAACTTTTGTTATGTGTTTCTTGCTTAACATTGTTTATTGTTTGTAATTTTATATTTGGTATCTGTTCCTATTGTATATAGTTGATTGGGCTTGGATTGATCTTGTTTAGACAAAAGAGGGAGATGATGGGGAAACTCTGTCAACCAATCACATCTAATTAAGGCATGGTGACCTGGACCCCAGGAAAAAACTGGGAGGACCCAGGTGCACTCTCTCTCTGCGCGATTCCCGCCAACACAGAGGAAGTTGGACTCCCCATTCTTGTGGCGTGAGTTTCCCATCACAACCACTAAAAATATAATTGTTATTCTTAAGCTTGCCTGGTTATTTACCATATTGAGCTAACCCACTACAGGGAGGTATCTTAACTTTGGCTCCGGAGCCATACAGGAGACCTTGTCTCAAAACAAAACAAACGAAAAGACAACAGCACGTACCTGGAATTAGAGTCCATGGTAGTGATAAGACTTTCCTGGAACACACACACACAAAAAAACCCATGAAGTTAACATCTGAGCATGATCCCCCTGATTCAAAACTTGCTTTAAGATTAAAAAAAAATCACCATTTTATTCAACTCTACCTTTTAAAAATTGTTAAAAGAAACAATTATGTCCAAATTCTTACTAAAAAGACTGATTTCACCATTTTTTTAAGAAAATGAAATTTAAAGAACTATATTTAAATTGTTGAAGAACATAAACTCTCTAATTTGAAAATGTTAATAGAATACATATAATAATCCACACTTAACATTTAAGCATGAAAACTAAAGAGAGTACTCATGGGCACATATGCAAAGCTGTATTACTGTCCTTAGGAAGGAAATTTAACTCTTCAAAGCACAGAGTATGAACTGTAAATGCCATTTATGTCAGTCATATCTGATAGGGCATGAAAATGCACCTATCCTACATTACAAGCGTGCCAACCAAAATGGTAAGAACTGTCATGGCACATGCTACACCACCTTTTCTAAGACTTCTTCAGGTCACTGAACGGCACCAGAAAGAGCCCAGACTAACTCAGGAACTGCTCTGCCTCACCAACAAATGGCGTTATTTACCTTCCAGCACTTTCTGAGCACAGGCCTTCTCAGGAGGACCGTTAAAAAAAAATCACATATTTTCGCAAACCGTTCAAGGACTGCGTCCCACCAAAGCACACGCATTTAGGCTTTAACACATTTTAGGAAGCACTTGTAATATTCCACACCAGCGAAACTGTTAGTGCGCCAGCAAAAGCAGCCAGAGACAGGCCAGCTCCGTCAGAGAGTCATGTCTGCAGCTTCCTGCAGCACTGATGGAAAATATCAGCCAGGCAAGTAGCTTGACACAGCAAGGCAGAGCAGTGCCCCGGAGAGGTGTGTTAGGGAACCCCCTCCCCAAAAAAGGCAAATTCATTTTAGGGGTGCATGAGCAAAGCAGCCCAGCAACACACACCAACCTTGACACATCATCACCTTTAAGATTCCTGACATAGTAGGGGAAGAAAAAAAATCATTTAAAAAGAAAACGTCACATCTGTTACCCTTTTAAGCAATTTTAGATAGTGGTGACGACAGGAATTCATAACTAGCACAAGATTAATTTTCATGAGCATCTGAATATAGTTAACACCGATTGTGAGAGACAATTAAATACACAAACAATATTATTCAGTTATTAGAAGAAACACAATGATAGATGACACCAAAGAGCCCGCTGAAGGCACAATACTATCGCATGCTGGACAGTGTGAGGACACAGAGAACAAGGACCACTCCCCTGAGATACACGCAGGGGTGCATGCATTTCAGGAGACCCTGTGCAACCTCAGATAGCCTTCCCTGCCTCCCCCATCTTGGTGGCCGCATTGCGAGCGCAAAAGCACCAATGTAAGGTTGAAATATTGCTGAGGTTCAAATGTGCCATTTAAGATACGGTTATAAGGGCAGGCAGCTTGGCTTAGCAGGTAAAGGTACTTGCTTCAGAGCCAGACAACCTGGACTTTCCTGATCCCTGGGACTCACACGATGGAGAATCAGTTCTCCTCAAAGTTATCCTCTGACGTGTGTGTGTGTGTGTGTGTGTGTGTGTGTGCGCGCGTGTGTGCGTGTTGTGGCACACAGCACGTGTGTATACACACACAAAATAAATAAGTTTAAATATAAGTAAATAAAATGGTCCTAGCTATCATCACTACCGCCATCACCAGTAACAATGACATTCCAAAAGGTAGAACTTAAAAAAAAAAGAGTTTTTGGATTGTCTACTTTCTTCATAGCCTTAAAACCCAGAATGCTTGGGAGTTGAAGCTATAATCTCCACTTCTCAGAGGAATAAAGAAGCCCATTTTATCTAGTGGCCATTGCTCTGAGAGGATCAGCTGGGTTCAGGGAACCAGCAATGAACTCTCTGCCGCCTGTTTTCTGTGCAACCTGGAGGACTTTCAACGTGCAGTAAAAACTACTGGTATAGCACGTATAACGCCTTACAAAGGTCATGTGAGTCAGCACAACTCATGACTAGTTTCATATAAAAAAATATACAAGTCCCTAAAGCCTTTGCAAACTAGTCATCTCAATGAAGTTCACGTAACCTAGCTCACTCCTTCATTGGAAGTACTGAGAGTGGAGTCTTCCTAAGAAGTTCGGAGACTCCGGGAACTGAAGAGGCCAACTGACAAGCCAGACGCCAGACATATGACTTCTATAGCTTTCCCGGCAACTCACCAGAGCTTCAGGGCCTTGAGGATCTCAGAGACTAATACAACCTTTTCTATCACGGTGCTTTGAAAAATATCAACAAGGAAGTACCCCAATACTACTACTACCTTCTATGTAAACAAATCTGGTTGCTGGGGATTCATTCACAGATGTGTAATTTCTGTAAATTCCTTAACTTGGCAGTTTAGCTTCTTGTGGGCAGGTTCAAGCGAATACTCTCCAGCCCATCATATTTCTCAAAATTAAACGAGGTATTTTAGGTAAGCAATTTTTTTTTCTCAACACTGAGAACTAACGCACACACTAGGCCTTATGTAGACTTGGAAAGTGCTCTACCGCTGAGCTCCAGCTCCAAGTGTGATGATTATTTAAAAACATCAGACCGCAGAACACATCCTCCGCCTAAAGATGATTACATGGTGCAGTGGGACAATGGTCTTTTATCCTGTCACTTGTATTATTTTTAATAAAATGTTGATTGGCCAGTAGCCAGGCAGAAAGTAAAGGGGGCAATGAGAATTCTGGGAAGAGGGAAGTTTCAGTCTGCAGTTGTCACCCAGACAGAGAGGAAGCCAGACACAGAGCAAACAAGATGTGACTGCCTCGCCAAAAAAAGTACCAAGCCACGTGGCTAACACAGACAAGAACAATGGGCTAATATAAGTTATAAGAATTAATAAGAAGCCTGAGCTACTAGGCCAAT
>LOJH01008309.1:1308-32427 GCA_001685095.1 Ellobius talpinus | reverse complement strand
AACTTTAGATAATTCAATCCATTTATAACCATTTAATTTTCTCAATATTGTCTTATGAGGTTTGATATCATATTTTTCTTAAAATTGATCTTAATTCAACTCTCATGGTTCTATCTGAAACTAGCAAAAATCTAAGGCACTTTTCAATACTTAAGGCATGCTATGCATATTTTTTTCTATTCAAATTTATATATGTATAATCTTGTTGTGATGTCTCTTTTCCTATTCTTCTGTCACAACAAGGAAGTACATAAACATAACTGCTGTCAGCCTTTCTCCAAACTGGTTCAATGACATGGGATGGATTGTGAAGTTGGCACCATGTTGAAATTGTGATTACCTGTTGTTGTTCAAACAAGTGGCCCAGGCAGCCTGGGTTGTTTTTATTTATAAATTTTCAATGGGTTGCATGAACAATTTTTCAAGCAGTTTTACTTCCTTAAGTTTGTAAAAATTATTACAATAATTACCAGCTTGTTCCTGACTTCTTTCCCCTACCTTCCCCCAATGGTTTCCTCCAGGAACCATTAATTTTTTTTATCCATATGTCCACTGTTAGAAGCATAAGCACCCTTGAAAGTTATTAAGAAAGTTTTCCAACTATGCACATATAGAGGTAGAACATTGTGATCAGTGTGGCATCATTTGCAGTTATGGTGTAATGCAGGGTAAGAGACAGTTTTGTCTCTTGTGGCTAATATTCATATCTGGTAGGATCTTGGTCCTTACAATCAACTCACCAGCCAAAACTGAATCAATACTTTTTACATTTTGTGCTATCCTATCTCCTCTGGGGACATCAGGTTTTTCCTTTTATCATATAAGCAACATAACTTGAAACCTTGCTCTTAATAGTTTGTACTGTTTATCCTTTGTTCTCATGTCTTTCTCCCTTAATTTCTTGTAATATTGACACATTTATAATAATTGACAGAACTGAGTTTCTATAATTCTACTTCATTCTCTGTCTCTATACTGTTCCTTTAACTCCTGATATCATCTATTAAATAACATTTGTCAAAGACTCTTGTGGTTAAAATAATTCTTTCCAGAATGATTATGCAAATATGTAATATTAAACTTGATAACCTTATTAACTGTGTCTTATTCAAGCCAGCAGTATGGTGAAAACAAGGACAGCACATAGCATATTTCCTCTCCGAGTCATGTCAAGAATTATGCAATGAACTCCCCATAGGTCTTTACCAGTGATTCATGGTCTCCAGGGACTTGCCACAAGGAGAGTCATTCATGCTATTCTCAGACTTTCTTCTCCAAATTAGTCACATGGCCCTTGCCACATAACACCTTTCATACATTTCCATATACTGTTCATTTATTTACATGTGCACTATGAACATAGTAATATATAAAATTTAATGGATAAAACATATTCTTAGAAGTGTTGAGATGGCCCTTAATACCAAGTCTTATAACCTAAGTTTGGTCTTGATGACCCACATAGTAGAAAAGGGTAAATTGTTTTAAAAAAGCCTTTAAAAAGACAGAGTACAGGCAGTCCTATATATAAAAATGTAAAAAAAAAACAGTAAGCCAAATAAAGATGGCATATATACAGAGAGTCTGGATTATCTATATTATTGTGTTTTCTTTGAATTTTTGACTGTGAAGGAGCTAAGTACAGAGAGACATTTCATTGTTTGGGCTGCTAAGCTGAACCAGCATGTATATTATAAAGGTATCTTGGCTTCAAAGTTTGGGTCTAAGGATATGTTGCTTTGGAAAAAAGGTTCTTTTGTTTACACAGAGAATGAGAACCTGTGGATTGCTTCTAGACTAATATGGATTGAAGGACCAAGACCTCTGAAATGTCACCTTGAACACCCCTCAAAAATTATTTTGCCCAATAAACAGCAGGGAGTAGTTTAGAGAGTAATATACACAAATTCCCAAATATTGTTTATAAATGTTTCTTTATATTTAAAGAGGGATATGTTATAGAGATATTCATTGGCATGGATCTTGGTTTATTGATACAAATTTAAGATAAATTTTGTTATATGTATATATATATATACATATATATATATATATGTCTGCTCTTGATTAAGATATTGTGATTGTGTAGTCATTTAAAAATGTAATGTATAATTAAGAAATATAGCTTAATAGATAGTCATCTATAATAGTTAAGCTTGTAATCATGTTAGTTATATTTTCTAGATGTACAGAAATGTATTTCAATAGATAGGCATTCTTCAAATCTTTCAGACACCTTCAAAATATGGCATTGAAAATGTTTTCATAATTTAGGACTTTTTATGAAAATGAGACACATCTGCTCCTGACAGCACCAATCTACTTCAAGAAGAAGANAAATGTAATGTATAATTAAGAAATATAGCTTAATAGATAGTCATCTATAATAGTTAAGCTTGTAATCATGTTAGTTATATTTTCTAGATGTACAGAAATGTATTTCAATAGATAGGCATTCTTCAAATCTTTCAGACACCTTCAAAATATGGCATTGAAAATGTTTTCATAATTTAGGACTTTTTATGAAAATGAGACACATCTGCTCCTGACAGCACCAATCTACTTCAAGAAGAAGATGGGCATCGAAAAGTCTCCTTATGGAGTTTGCTAGACATTTGGGCAAGAAACTTCTCTTGCCTGGACGGCTTGATGAACTGGACATGCAGGATCCACAGAGAAATGATTGCTAAGCTTACCTAAAGGTGAGATGATCCTTTGGGATTTCTGCTTCATGAAAGAGTCTGCTAGACATTCTGCAGCATACAGAAGAAAGTGACCAACAAACTGCCAATATAGGCAGGCATGTCTTTGAAATTTCCTGCTTCATGGAAAAGTCTGCTATATACTATGGACCTGTAGGCTGACAATGGATACCCCAATGGTGCAGAACTTTGGGTGACTGTCTAGGTAGCAAGATGTCTCTGTCATTCCTAGAATTTTGGAATTTTGTTACAATGTACTTCCTGTTTATTTAAGTAATATTATATCCTTCTGGAGTCATTGATGGAGTTGAAGAATTTATAGTTATAGTTTTCCTTAGCTATGATAATACATAAAATAGATGTAAATATTGTATCTGTAGCTTTTGCTTAATATATGTTTTGTTACATGTAATTTTACTATGTTAAAGTTAAAGCCTTCCTTTTTGTTTAAACAGAAAAGGGGAAATGAAATGGTGTGGGAGATCCTTATGACTATGTGCTGCTTTTATTGGTTAATGAATAAGGAAATTGGCTTGGCCTATAGCAAGGTAGAAGGAAGGCAGACTCAGAGAGAAGCCATGGAGCTATGGGAGACAGATGCTGGGAAGTTTACCTGGTAAGACACAGCCATGTGGCAATATACATATTAATAGAAATGGTTTAAATTATTATAAGAGTTAGCCAATAAGAAGCTAAAACTAATGGGCTAAGCAGTGATTTAATTAATAGTTTCTGTATGATTATTTTGGTTCTAAGCTAGCCGGGTAGCTGGGAAACAACAAGTGGCCTTCTTCAACAGTCTTCACCTGTGATTCATGCTTTTTAGGGACAATGCCACATGGAGTCATTCATACTTTTCTCAGATATTGTTCCCCAAATTAGTCACATGGCTCTTGCCACATAACACCTTTTATACATTTTCACATACTATTCATTTATTCACATGTGCAGTATGAACATATTACTGTATAAATTTAATGGATAAAACATATTCTTAGAAGTGTTGATATGGCCCTTAATACCAAGTCTTATAACATGAGTTTTGTCGTGATGACCCATGTAGTAGAAAAGGGTCCTAGTACTTCAAGTGCACAGCATCTTATGGGCTTCAACATATACCAAATAAAAGAATTAAAGATATGATAAAAATTAATACATACTTATAATAATTTAAACCTATCATAAATTACCATTCTTCAATTATTTACTATGTGAGGTAATTTTAAAGCTCAATCTTTTTTGAGGATTTGACTCCTAGGGCAATAAGACTTCTTCAGTAACCATGGAGTAATTTACAGAGAAAATGCCTTGATTTAAAGAATGACATTTTCTTTTTAAAAATCCTAATATATCTTAGCGCTAACAAGTACATTGAACTCAAGGTGAGAAAATGTTAAGATCTTAGAGCTTAACACTATGATCCAACATTACACAAAAAGGTAGGAAGATGAAACTTGTGTGTGAAAAATGAAGCAACTAGAGCATAAAAATATGGCAATGGGATCAAAAAAAAGACAGCTACAGAATACAACACTGATAGTGTACAAAGCCCTGATACTGTCTTTGCCATTAATAAATAGTACATCCTTAAATATGTTATGCAATGACCTAAATTATTTCCTTAATGAGAGAAACAGACAAAACAAAATAGTATATTGTCTTTAGTATTAATATTTTAAATTAACCTTCCATTAAAATTGGAACTTAAAATAATAATTGCCTTCAATAATATTTAAATAACTTCTCATATGACATCATGCAGAATCTCCCAAGTGTTTGCTAAGCTCAGGGTTTTAATCATGATGATTAAAAATTTGCCCTTAGCTTAAAAAGTGAATAAAACTATTCTTATGTTGAGTTCTCTCACCTTCAACACCAACTTCCCACAAAGATTGCATAGCAATAGTTGTACACTCTTTGGTAAACACAAACTTATGGCTTGAGATTGATTTCACTAAATATAAATTATCATGTTTGCATGAATTTTTAGAGGTTAAGAAAGAATATCTGTAAATCTGTATTTTTAATTTTGCATAAAGTTAGAACAAAAGTTATTTTTATCTTTAAGAAATTTCATTATTACCTAAGAATTTATAGTTACAACTCCAACATTAGACTATAAAATAGTACATAGACTTTAGTTCCAATTACCAATTACTTTTATAGAAATAACTAATAATTTTTCTGAGAATACACCCAAGACACAAGATTTATGAGAAAGGTAATTGCAATCAGCATCAGAATCATGTGTTTTCAGAAATGGCAACAATGATGCATCATGAGTCACAATCATCAGAAATTGAGTGTTTCCTCTCTCACTTCATTGTAAATGAGAGTTGTGTGGACTAAATGTTAATAAGATTCAGTTCACACAGCAATGCAATGCATTCACTCACAGTATTACAGATGAGTTGTTCAATGAAGCTGTGATGTAGCAAATTGCTGACATATTCATCAAGGATGATAATTCTGCCTTTTGTTACTTACCTGTAGGACCTTCAAAGATGAATCTGTTTATTTGGATGCACTCAAAAGGATGACTCAGATTGATTTAAAATTTTATATAAAGATTTTGTTGTGTATTATTAAATAATAATAGAACAATACAGCATTTTAAACGCACTTACCTGACAGAAGAAATATAGTCTTTATGAGAAAAAAACACAAAACCAGAAGTGTCTTTTGTTTATTAGACACTTGTCTTCTTTTAATTAGAAAGTGCTAATAAAATAGTTTCTCAAACAAGTAAAATTCAAACTCATGGTCCTGATAAAGAGAAATTCTATCATGTCTACCTTTTTAATCAAAGTCTATACAGAAGGCTAATCAAAGACATTGGTGTGCCTGGAATATGAAATTATACATTTAGGCCCATGGGCTTAATGCATCTTTCTTTATTGAAGAGTTGGTGTAAGTGTCTGGAGGAAGAGCCTCCTGGACTAAATGGTTTTTTGGCAGCATGAATTCTTAGACTGTATTCTGTTTTAACTTTTCCTGTCACATTGCTTCCTGTCTACCGTGAAGTGAGGTTATGAGCTCCTATCTACTTTCTCCCAATATCATGATGCACACTTATTCCAAGCCCCAAGGCCACTCAAACATGGACCAAGCCTTCTGTCACTACAAACCAAGAAAAATTCTCTTCTGTTAAGTTATTTATGATGTATATTTTCTCAAGGTCACATGAAACACATTCCCTCCCCAATACTTCATTGGTATAAAATTTCATGCAGCCTCACATGTGTAAACATAAATAGAGATGTATTTCTATATATAATAAAGCATTAACATATAAAATTGAAATGTGATAACAAAAAAATCCTCATTAAAATTCCTAGAAAAATATTCTCTATTCATCTTTTTAATTGCATTTTCTAGTAACATACTTGATTTTTCTTAGTTACACATGTTATTCTTAAAGAGAATAAGATTTGACCTTTTATTTGAGTTCTTGAAAAATCAGTACATCAAGACAAAATACCATTTATGTGCAAAATGTGTTTGATCTTCTACAAAGTAGCATTATCCTTTATAGTTTATCTTGAAGGTGTGTGATTTATATACTACATTATGTTTTCATTTTTACTTCTAATTTTATAATCAGTGTTAATATTATTATGTTTTCAGTAAAGCTTTTCAGCATCTAAAATAAAGGTTATACAGTTTCTGTGTGGTTATTTCAGGGCTAAGCTAGCCGGGCAGCCAGGACGAAGAAGTAGCCTCTCCCTGCAACACCAGTTACTGTTATAATAAATATAGTTTTATAATTAATGACAGAAAGAAATTTTCTTGAAATCATTATTTATGGCATGATTGATTTTTCCTAATTAAAAAAATCAAGTAATAAACAATCCCATCTATATTCAGCAAATTAATGCATATTTTCCTATGCTAAAAAGGAATTGCACAAATACAGATAACTGCTATTATTTTGTCAGGAATGTGTTCAGAAAATGATTATTTTATGGATGCCATTGTCTTGATTTCCATATAATATATTAGAGTAATAGATCAATATCATCACAGTTAAAGTTGTTAATGTAAGTTTAACTCAGTCTTTGAGAACTTTATGAGGAAAAGTTTAGGAGGATAGGCACCTTTATTAGTCTAATAGTCAATAACTAGAAAAAACAAAGTTTTTTAAAGCATAGAGCACAAAAGAAATTAAATTATTGCAGTTAGTAACTAAGAAAATATTGACAAGGAATTCCCACATTAAACATTCTCATAAACCTGAAATTTGCCATTTACCTCAGTATGTATTATCTCTTAAATTCCTGACATAAATATCTCCTCAGAGAGGTGCTACAGAATACGTTCAAAAATCTGTATACATGCTCTGTTTTAGTTGTCATTAAATTTGTTGTCTATATTTTTTGTCATTATATATGATTTAAGAGGACATAAATCTTTCCTATTTATATCTTGTTCTTAATGTAATCTTTAAATATTATAACATTCTGATATTCAGTAATTTAAAATTTACTTTGTATATATACCTTATCATAAAATCTATATATCAGATGATTCAAAAGAATGCAATATAATATTTGATTGTGAAAAAATTCACTTAATCTACAAACATACTGTTAGTGGTGTTGTATATTATTTTCATGTTCATACAAAATGATATGTTTAAACTGTTCCTAATTCTTCATTCAAAATCAAATTATTCTCATTCACTTGTTTTACTTTGAATGGCCAACGCTCATATATTCTTAACCAAATGTAGCCAAGTATGAAGAAGATATGTTTCTTCTACTTTCTTACACAAATAATATAATTTGTTCTGCAAGTGTTTGTTTATACTGATAATTTTAAATTTTCATAAAAATAACCTATGATGTTTTGAATATAAATGGCCCCATAGGTTCAGAGAGTTGAATTTTTAGTCATAAGAGAGTGGAACTCTTTAATAGGATTAGAAGGACTAGGAGGTGTGGCCTTTCTGGAGAAAGTGTGTCACTAGGGGTAGGCTTTGAATTTTCAAAAGCCTTAACCAGGTCTAGATTCTCTGTCTTCCTGCTGGTTGAAGATCCAGATGTAGAAATCTCCAGTATTTCTCTAGAGCAATATCTGTCAGCATGCCACCATGCTCCCTGATAATGAACTGCAACTTTAGAACTGTAAGCAAGCCACAATTAAGTTCTTTCTCTTATAAGGGTTGCCTTGATCATGGTGCCCATTCACAGCAATAGAACACTGACTAAGACATTTTCTATATTTGTTATATTTGTGTCATTGTGAGCTTGCAATATTAATGTTTGAACGTGAATGCTAGAAAAAGATTATGAGCCAGGGGTGATGGATAACACCAAAGAAACAAACCCTTCTAAGCATAGGATAAATGCAACCTATATAAACTCCTTAGACTGTGGCAACACGTACCTGAACCAAATGGGGTCCCAGAACTGAGAAGAAAAATGGACACCATCCTACCCCTAACCCATAAGACACTTGCAAATGAGAAGGTTTCTACAAGGGAGTCACACTGGAGAAACAATCAAGCCTTAAAACTGACAAATAAACTCACGCACATTCTTTAAGGTTCTCCCCTACAATGATGAGTCATAGCTTTTTATTTTATTTTACAGCCCTGTGCATATACATTTTTAATTTTGTATTTTTATGGGATCCCTGCGTGTGCAAAAGAATGTGTTTTTGATACTATATCTGTTTTTTATGTTTTCTTTTGGGATCTTTTTCTTCTGTTTGCTTGTTTTGTAGTAATCTGATTTATTTTTATTTTATTTTAAATACTTTATTTCATTTTATTATTACTCCTTAGACAATTGTTTATTTTATTTTATTTTGCTTTCCCCCACCTAAGAAAAGGCAGAAATGATATGGATTTTGATGGTATTAGAGATGGGGAGGAATTGGGAGAGGCTGACAGAAAAGAAACCACAATTAGAATTCATTATATGAAAATCACTGTTTTCAATAAGAAAAAACAGTGTTCATCTACTATTTTTAAAAATAACAAATTATGCATATTTTCATAATTAGAATTCATATAGTGTATTGACTGAATTTAAAGCAGTTATAATCATTAAGCTGTAACACATAGAAATAAAATGTCATTTCTCAATTGTATCATCAACAGCTAATTAATAATAGAAAGTATTATAAGAGATCATTAATACAAAAATCATTTTAATTTTACAATGAAAACTGTAGTTCATGTTGATAAAACATTATGATACTAATTTAATTGATAAATATTTCAAGTCTCACTATAAATCCACCCAAATAAAATACGTGTTATTTTATTCTACCGTGATAGTAACAGTTGGTATCCTTGAAGTAAGTCACATGTATTGATATTTTATCAATGGCAGTATTAAAGTTCACAAGTTTGAAAAAAAATCAGAGTCTCACATAGATAATATGATTCTGTTGATGTAAAAGTACTAATAACCCTTAATTGATCTAAAATATAAAATAAATATATGTATGTCTGTAAATAAAAATCATTAGTGTCTGTTAACCAATCAGTCAGAATCTAACTTTCTTTAGTCTGCCTGTTTGTGCAAAACACTGTCATAAAAATTATTGCTAAGAAACAAAATTTTTTTCCTGAAATCTTTTGCAAGATTATACTTACTTATTCTTTACTTTGTGATAACAAACAAAATTGCTAGTTATGGTAATTAGTTCTTAATAATCATTAAATATACAGTCATTTAAAAAGTTTACTGAGTTTTATTCAAACTATATAAAAAGAAAACCTTTTTAAAAATCTAGAAGAAATTAACAGAAAATTTTTTAAATAAGCTATAGTCTATAACTGGACTATAGTATCTCCCCAAAATCCATGTGTTGAAAACTTGGCCCACTGATAGTGCTATCAAGAGTTGTCAGAACCTATGTCACATAATCTAGTGAGAAACTGTTGGGTCATGGGTACATACCTTTCAAAGGATAATGGAACCTTATCCCCTTCCTTTTTCGTTCCTTTTTTAACTTCAGGGTGTTGATTTGACAGGTCTTGATTACCATGTGTTTCTGCTAAGATTTGTTCACATACCGTAGCACAAAGTAACAAAGAAATTGATCTTAAAACTAGAGCCGTTACAATTCACAATCCCGGAGAACCTTGACAACAAGGAGGACCCTAAGAGAGACATACATGGATCTAATCTACATGGAAAATAGAAAAAGACAAAATCTCCTCAGTAAATTGGGAACATGTGGACCATGGGAGAGTGTTGAATGGGAGGGGAGAGGAGGGATGGGAGCAGAGAAAAATGTATAGCTCAACAAAATCAATAAGAATAAAGAAAAGAAAAAAAGTAGAGCCTTTAAATGTGAGAGCCAAATAAGGCTTTCTCTTCATAAACTGATTATCTCAGGTACTGTCTATAGTGACAGAAAGCTGTCATAAAAGCCTTCATTCTGTTGCTGAGAAAACACAAATAAGTAAATGAAAATTAACACTCGATAATAGCTCATTCATGAGATAAATCACATTTTTTAATTGATGACGCCTTCAAATGAAACAGCCTGTTTGTCACTGGCTTTGTTTTGTGATAAACCAAAGCAAATTTAATTTATTTAAGTAAACTACATAAAGTAGAAATGGGGCTGGAAAGATGGCTCAGTCATTAAAGGGTAGGCTCAGAACCAAAAGGCTAGAGTAGAAACAGATGAATCAGTGTAGTACAACAGCATTAATACTGAAAGACAAAAATTTTTAGCAGTGCAAATGGATTTCCTTCTTTAGAGCTATTTTCACAGAATTCTTCATATTTCCTCCAAGATTTTCAATTTTTTATAATTGCTACTAATCATTTAATTAGCAACAATGGAAAGTGATATTTTTCAATGAAACTTGGCTTAATTATTGCATGAGGCAGAAAACGACACTGCTAAAAAGGAATATATATTCTCAGTGTTGAAATGAAGGGCATATAAAATTTTTGTTATTGCTAGAAAACTCAGAGACATTACCCAACAATCCTTATTGGGGGTCTGATATGTGATACAGTCACCCATGTCCAATATGCCTTCCTTATTCCTCATACATGTTCAACACTTAGTGAGAAGACAAGCATAACCATTTACTTTACAATATGCTGATTACTTAGCAGTGACTCTGTAATCTCTGGGATCAAAACAGACTACTGGGCCAAAATTCTGACAGATTCCAAGCTAAGAATATGCACGGACAAGGTGATATACTCTTGCTTATTCAGGTCACTTGAACTGTACCTGTCACAGCTCCAGGCCTCAGTTTATTCATGCGTAAAATAAAGCTGACTAGAGCAACCACCTTGATTTACTGGATTGTGATTAGCATCAGAGGTATTTGTTATATTTCTAAAATATGTTTGCAATAATATATACTGAAAACATATATATACTGTATATTGAAAACAATAATATATATTAAAAACAAGAAACATGCTCATTTAATACTGTCTGTGAATTTCTTATTAAATTCAATTACTTACTGATTTCTTCCTCTGTCCTTATGCATGAATTTTTAACCTTACTATTTCTATTAATTTATTAAATTGGCAAATAAAAAAGCAAAACATTTCTCAATTTTATGAGTAAAGCCATAAATAAAAATGAATAATTTTTTTCTTCCCATAAATCTTTAACTCTGCTAAAGATGTAACAATATAAATAAGTATATTTACTTATATTGGTTTATAGTACAAACAATATATCATTTTTATAATGATATTATACTGAGTTATACAATTATTGCTTGTTGGTAGCTGTTTCCTGTGCATCACACACAGCCCTGAGGGTAATATTATTAAATAGTCACAATAAACTTAGCACAACTTATTATGATTTTCTTCATTTTTATGGTCAAAGAAAGTCAGGAATAGAATGTGAAGGCAAAACTGTTCACAGCTGCATCTCTAGCAATGGCATAAACCCAAGGAACATGGTGTAAAACCTGTGCTTTCTATCACTATGATATGATTGTAAAAAGTGGAAAGAGTTACAGAAATAAATGGTGAACATACAGATTGTAAGAAAAGAATAAATCAGAACTATGTAAGACAGGACAAAGATTTCCTTCAAGAACTCAAAGAGAGTCACCTAAGAGAGGTGGCACATAGTCATAGAGATGCAGAGGGAGCAAGATGGAGGGAACTTCAGAGGGAAAGCCCAGATGTTTGGAGTGCTATGTCTGCCTTTGGGGAACACAGGGATCAAAATGACCACTCGACAGCCAGAGAGATAAGGTGGAAAACTCAACAGATTTGTGAAGATCAGAAGGTGCCACATTTTAATTCTGGATATTTTATCTATGAATGAAAAACTCCTGACGTTACTTTAAGACAAGAAATGGCATATTTATTTAAAACAACTATGTATATTATTCTTCAAAATAAGTATTCAAAGTACAATAAAAAACTGCCAAGATTTGAGAGAAGTGGCCTAGAGTTTATTTAGTAAAGATAGCAAGTTATGGATCAACATACGTTTTTACATGTATTTTGTTTGTGTTAATATAGCCAAAATATCACAGACTGGCCTAAATAAATAAAAAAATCAATCTGACTTTGTTATTTGACCTTGGCACACACAAACACAGGGAAACATAAATAAGGAGTAGTTTATGGTTATGGACCATATTCAGCATTGGGCTGTAGAATAGTAATACTATCTTTATTATCCCTAAACTCTGTAGGATATTATTCCTAAACTCTTTAGAATCATCTCTTCTACCAAAAGAAATTAAGAAAATTGAGCCAAGTTCTCAAAATAAGATTGCTTTAATAAAAGTTAAATTTAACTTTAAAAATTGCCATTGAGTTTAGTTATTGATAAGGCTGTAGGTATGTTTGAAATAATTTAGCTTGTGGATTCGCTTTTTCAGTAGTTATCCAGAATTCTCTACTATGTCTTATTATTCTACAATTTTAAATTAATCTACAATGAAATTTATTATACCATTGCCACATCCATTTATTCCAACTCTCCCAATCTGTAGCAGTTGTTGGCATAACATTTAAGTTATCTTCCTTGAGTTTTACATTTTATCATTGTTCATTTATATAACAATAAAGTGAAAAATATTATTACAAAGGAGCCACCTTATAACATTTGAGCTGCAAAAATGTAGTTGTTGACTTATAATTCTCATTGAGATGATCAAAGAGCTGACAGGATGCAACATAGAGAAGGAAGCAAAGTTTGTCTCATAATTTGAATAGTTACAGTGACAGGCAGGATGTGGAGGTAATGGCAGGATGTGTCTGGATTCATTGCATCCACAGTCGTTAAACACGGAGGTGAATACTGGTATTCAACTCACTTCTCCTTTTTGTACAGTACAGCATCTCAACCCATGGAATGTTGCCAATCACCTTTAGTGGGTGTCTTTCTATCCTTGTTAACTCAGTGTATAATCTCCCTCACAGACACATCTAGAAAATTGTCTTCAAGGTGATTACATACCCTGTGAAACTGACACTCAGTATGTACCATCATGGTTGTTTTCTCTACTTTTTGTGCATAAAGACATTTACTAAATAAAGTCTGCAATGAACATGTTTTTTTCACTTTATAAATATGAATACTGAGCATACCAACATGAAATACTTGGTATATTCTTCACCCTTCATAATGGTCGTTATTCTTAATTGTTGTTCTTAATGGTCGTTGTTCTTAATGACACAAGTATAGCTATTGCTTCTCTCTTCCTTTTAGTTAACTCTATGAGAGGGCACTCCAGCTCAAACACAGCAGCTGAGCATTTGAACAGACGACAAGCACTTAATGTGTATAGGCAGAGTGTAAAAACCTTAAACGATGTCTCAGAAGAAAAGTGAAGTGATTTTTGTGACTCTACATGACTGACAAGCTCTACACCCATTAATTTCCTGCTCTTTTGTGTAATTTTGAAAAATTGCATGTTGTTTTTCATTCCTACATCCATTTTCCATTGCTGTAAAAAATGCCTTTGCTGTTTCCTTAGAAATAAATAAGAATTCATTTCATCTCACAAAGCAACATAAGAGATGATTTTGTCCTCTCTCGTGTAATTAAAACCACACACATTAAGATTCTGGTTATTCCATGGGTGAATCACGACTTCTGCAGATTCTGTGGACTTCTTCCGTGGTAACCAAATCTTGCTGAATGTTTTCTACTTGTTCCCATTTCCCCTTCTTTATTCTTCTTTATTCCACTCCACTTTAACTCTGGTGTGAATCCCATGGGTATGAGTCTTCCCAGTGAAGAAAGATAAGCTGTTTATTTGTGCTTCATGCTGCCACCATTCATTTTTAACTCCATGTACCCCAATGACAATTGTATTCCATTTTCCAGTGTTCCCAACCTAAGCTATATGAGATCAAGTAAAGCTCTGTCCTCATCCTTCCTTCTTTGGAACCCAGGAGAACTTGAGGTGAATATTAAGTAAAACATTTTGAAAGGGATCAGCAATATATCAGTATCACAAAAATGACAAGACATGGAATAAATAGAAGGAAATAATGCAAATGAGTTGAGAAGTTCAGTCAGTCGGTAAACTACATGGTGTGAAAGTCTCAGACCCTGAGGACTCTGCGTTCTGATGCTCTGCCTTCATGAAGAAGCTGAGTAGTGATACACTGTAATGCCAATGCTGGGGGACGCAGAGTTGATTTATTAGTCAAAATGTCAGTAAGGTGGTAGCTCTTAGTTCACTGGGAGAAAAGCCCTGTACAAGTAGGGAAGAGTATGTTTCCCCTGGAACAAATCTGTTTCCAACCCTTTCTCAATAAAATAAACTGCAGTATGATGGAGAGAGATAGCAGTGTTGACCGCTGGCCTCATTCTGGGCAAATGAACCTTCACATGTATATATGCACAAATGAGCCTACTAACACACACACATACACACGACAAACAATAATATTTGGGCAGTCATATTCAGATCTACTTAGCTAATAAGCAATAGTCCTATGTCACATGACTTATATGTCTCTCCTGTACCTGGCTTTTCATGTGATCTATTGGCAAGTTGTTCTCTCCGCCCATTTTTTATTATTATTATTTCATGTGTTTTAGCCTAGTGTACTTCAGCTGTAAGCTATCTTGGTTCCTGGTAACTGTTTTATATCATTCTTGTCCTCTCTCATACAGTACATCCCAACCACATTGTTCCCTTCTTCCCTTCCTCTCAGTAACCCCCTTCTCTCTCCTCCCTATCCACTATTCCTCTGATTCCCTTCAGAAAAGAGCATGCTCACATGATATCAACCAAACTGCTCAAAATAAGATGCAATAAGACAAGGCCAGAAACCCAATAAAGGGTTACCAAAGCAATGCAATAGGAGGGAAAGGTCCCAAGATCAGGCAAAAGTGCCAGACAGACCCCCATGCATACTGTTATGAGTCCCACAAGAACACAACCATAGCATAGTGCAGACACATGCAGCATCCATGGCTGCCTCTTCAATCTTGTCAGTCTCGGTGAGCATCTATGAGCCCTGCTTAGATGATTCTGTGGGCCATGTTCTGCTGATATCCTTTATCCCTCTGGATCTCACAATTCTTTCTACCGCTTCCCCTAACTCTGGCCCACACCTCCAGGTTCTATGAGCTCCAGTGAAAGGACCAGATGGACATCTCTAATTTGGGTTCATTCTTCACCTAATATTTGGTTGTGGGTCTCTGTAATTTCTACCATCACTTCCTGGATTTCGAAAGTCTCTCTGATGACTATTATGCTAGGCACTGAACTATTTATTAGTACAGCAGAATATCATTCATTAGCTATCATTTTATTTTTTCTATGTACTATTTTTTCTACATTTATTGATAAAATATAATAATTTAGTCTTGTTTTAGTTGTGCAAAGATTTTTCTCTTATAAGCATTACAATAGTTTTAATTCTTTCCTCTATAGAAAACTTGTAATTAAACATTGTATTTGTGTCTCTTTCTAAACAATATCTGGAATATTCACTGTTGTATTGGCCATGATTCATTCAATTTCATATATATTACATGTTTAAAAGAACACTGTCCCTAGAATATACATATATTTGGAAATATATGTATACATAAAATATTAGACATTTATGTTATTAAATATATTTATATTTAACAAGACTGGAATCCTAGAAATGCATATTTTATTAAACTTTTCTCCAGTTTTACTAATATGCGCTGATAATAATAGCTAATGAAAAATCATGTATCTTATTTTTGACAGCAAGAATAAACTGTGATCTGGGTAGCAGTCATTTTATATAAATATAAAGCTTCAGTGAAGCAAGTACATGAAAAGAAACATAATAAAATGATTAATAGATTGGTAAGGCTGTTTAAAGTCCTTAGCTCCCTTCCTCAGTTAAACAATGGATATGTTATTAATAAGTTGATGCAGATATTCTCACATTAATTCATCCTGCTGCTCTTTATATGAGAAATTGTTAAAAGGAGTTTAATAATTGAATAACATTTTATATTAAGCTACTATTCTAAGTGCATGCCAAAAAGAATATTGTTTACTGAAATAATATGTCTGTAGGTTTTGAAATGTTCATTTTTGTTAGCACTAAGCTCTTCTAAAATATTGTAGTTCATATTATTTTGAGAAATATAAGTATATATATATAATGAGTTCTTTAATGTTATTTTATAGTACATGACATAAAGAGGATATTCTGAGGGTTCGATACATTTTAAAATAGCAATAAGTATAGTATCATTGATTCTTTTGTATTCACAAATAAGTGATAACTGGTAAATATTGTTATTTTAGTCCTTCCCCCCAATAATGGTACTTTTCTCAAGAACAGTCTATTTCCAGAAAAAAAAATTTGTCCACATAAAAAGTAGTAATGAGTAGAACTTTTACAAAAACATTATTTGATATTAATTTTTATCATGTTGATGCTATGGAAATAGATCTAGAAAGTAGACTGGAACATTATCATTATGAAATCATGATTTTTGCCACATGTGTTCATCATTTAATCTCGTAGCTAAAATGCTGACAAAACACAAATATACAAAAACTATTAGCTCTTGACAGATATTGTTTCTTAAAACATGTAGTTGGGCTTATGAAATGGCTCAAGGGGTAAGTCTAAGGACTTGAGTACAGTCCCATGTGCAAACACAGTGAAAAGATGGAGCTACAGGTGTCCCAAGCCTTCAACAGGCATTCTCTCTTACTCTGAATATTAAGTAAATAAAAAAGGGGTCAAACACAAAAAGGAATTTATGAAAGTACAAGGGGAGAAGGGCCCTAATTGGGAAGGGAAATTTTATTAGAAGTGAGAAGGAAATGGAAAAGGAGACTTGGGTGAAACTACTAAAATTAAATACATAAAAGTATGAAACTGTGAAACAAAAAATAAAAATAAATGCTTAATAATGAAAAAATTCTAGTTTTCATAAGTAGTCATTACTGGGCAATTTTGTGAGTCTATAAAAAATACTATGCAACATATAGAAGTTGTCACGTGCCTCTCCCCACACAAATTGAAATTTAAGCCATGAATATGTAAGTATTAATAAAATTTACTAACAGAAATTTTGTTGTTGTTGTTTACACAAGGTCTTAAAATGCAGTCAGGTGTTAAAATAAAAATCTTCCAGCCTTTGCCTCTCAAATGAAGGTACTAAAGATGTAACTAGTTTTTCTTAATGGTCAAAGATTTTTCTCATCTATGAATGTGTTATAACATATTGAGTAATAATTCCATTTAATCACAACGTTTTAAAATTTTTAAGCTGTTTCATTCTTAATTCCACTATACAATTTTTTATTAAACAAATTCAAAGTTAAAGTTTTGCCCACACATTTGTTGTATCCTTAATATTCTTGCCTAGACATGATACCTGGTGGGTTATTGTTCACTTGGCTTCTTTTGGAAACCACTAGTTACTGTTATTATTAATAAATATGTTCATACTTCATCTCTATGAACATTTCAAAACTTGGGTGAATGAATTACATGCAAATTTTTGAAAAAATAAATGGTAATTCTTAATATTATAATAGTCACTAGGATTGGCAAAGTGCCCCAATGGGTAAAGGTGTTTGCTTCAAAGCCTACACTTAGATTCCCTGGTCCAATGTGTAAAGAATCTACTCCTCCTAGTTGCCCTCTGACTTCCACATTTGTATCCCACACACATACATACACAAGTAAAAACATTCACTCATACTTGCAGAGAGAAAGAAAGAGAAGGAAGGAGGGAGGCAGAAAGGGAGACAGACGGATGTCAGGAACCAGCCTAACATGGCAATCCCTACCTAGAAGCTGGAGCGCTTTTTGCGAGTCCAACTTGCAGCAAGACTCTATCGTGTAACAGGTAGCAGCATGCTGTGTTTTATAACCATCATATTACTAAGTCTTCTATGAGTCATTATGAAATACTTGGCATTATGATTTTCACGCTGCAAGTAAAATAATTCTATCTGAACGGCTTATCCTGGCAAGTCGCATATTGAGGAGAGACACATATTTTGATGCCAAACCCATGTTTTATGCTGTACATGGTACTTCAGTTCTGATCTCCTTACTGTATTAGTATATTAGACCTGGGAGCCTCTGTTCACGATCCATCAACCTACGGGTTGATTCAGAAGAAATCCTGCATGCTGTGTCCTCCTAATTTGATTTACAGTTAATTTTGCATGTATATCATCGCTCTCACTACTGCATAAGTTCCATAAGAAGAGTTAACAGACTCATACGTGATATTTACGGAAGTCTAAGACTCAGTACTCTTTATTAAATGAATGAGTTCTGCTGTTTTCATTAAGCTTTTTCATGCTGGTTGACCACAATTTGATCTTCACAGGCTTCTTTCTGATTAGGCCAATCCGACATAGATTATTAAATAGCCTTTTGTTCTCTGCTGTCAGCTCCAATAAAGAGTACTATTCAACCACTGGAGACAGTCTATATAACGAACACTGAAGTATTCTTATGCAGTACATGAATTATTATTATTCTCTTTCTTTCATTTGTATTATTTAGTTAACATTCCTTTTTAAATGTGTACAATATAATTTCCATTCTTCACTTCATATATTTTGAGCAATTCTGGCTTTTGTCTTTTGGTTCATTCTTATAACAAAAAAAATCCAACATAGTGGAAATACACATCATATTAACTTGCAGAATATCAGATTTCTAAAGGAGCATATCTTATTATAGAATATCTTGCACTCTCTCTGGTCCTTAGCTTTATTCAGTTATTAGAACAGATAATAAAAACTAATGAACTCTGCACTGCTTTTTACTTGTCATAAAATTTTGCTGTGAATATTGTTTGAGTTGCAATGCTATCTTTCCAAGTGTTATTGGTTTTTTATATTTGAAATAGCATGCTCTTCAGCGCCCTTGGCTTCCTGTATTTAATGGTAAATGATCTGTATTTGCTACCTTCTTTCATAATGCTGAACATATTTATACTCACTTGTATAATATCGGTCATTCATTCATCTTACTGTCCCTTGAAACACAGGGTCTAGTCATAAGTTGCTTATAATATATATTCTCCATGCTTCCTACCGTCATGGATAGTCCTAACTATTATGTACTAAAAGCAGCTAAATGAACACTTGAACATCAAAATACAAAAACTGATACATTTTTAGGATATTTATTTTGTTGTTAATTCTACATAATAAAATGTCATGGTTTGAATCTAAATGCCCTAGGTGTGTATTTCCCAGTTAGTGGCACTGTTTTGGAAGGCTGTAAAAATTTGGAAATAGAGAGTAGCTGAAGTTATATCGACACCATGGGGAGGTCTCTCAGGATGGAATCTGACCTGGCATTTTAGCTTTGCTTCTGTTTACCGGTCATTGAGGATGTAAATATTGTTCCACTACTATATCTTTCACACCATGATGGACTGGTATCACAGGAACTGTGAACAAAACAAATCTGTTTGCTGATAGTTGTTTCTGTAAAGCATTTTGTCACATCAATGCAAACACAACTGATAGTGCTTAAAAGTATTATCATTTACCTAATAAGCACAACACACTTGCTCTAGACAAGAATTAAACAAAACTGAGGAAAATAAAATAGAGTCCACTATCATAGGTCTTCTAATATTCATAAAAAGAAATTTATTTTGATAAAGTACTGTTATTTCCTGCATTTTATCTGTTCTATATATTTTGAGTTTCAAGACTTCTAAATACATCTTGAAACAGCTATGCTAACAGTTATACCATGCAATATTTTATTTGTGCTATAAAACTTGACCTTTAAGTTCAAAAATTACTTATGATAAAGTGGGTGTGCATAGTTGAGATAAAGACAACAACTCAAAGACTGAGGTATCCTCAATTTCATCCTGTGTTATTTTGAAATGTATTAAATGATGCAATGATACTCAGGACTGTTTGAAATCTTAGAGTTAGGAATCAGATTTTGGGAATCATCTTATTCAGTTGGGAATAAGATGAATGAAATGACCACTGAGTAATAAAGTAAAACATTAGATAATACATTCTACTATACCACTAATGCTGCACCATTTTCTCAAGGTTGGTTCTAATGATTTTCTGGTCATATGTTTGATTTTTATGGATAAAATATTCTTGCTGTGTCATAAACCCAATGTCTTTATAAAAAAACTATGTGAAACAATGTGTCTTGATGTTGTGAGACCTTCAAATATTGAAATGATGAACATAAGATTTGAAAGTCTTATATTTAAAAACTGGCATTAAATATCTTTTTTGCATAGCAGATTGAAAAAACCTTAGGAGAAAAATTATCCTGAAATTAATAAAAACCCTGACTGATATAGAAAATCAAAATAGAAATTTTGATGTTAAAAATGTGAAAATTCAAGAGTTTTTTTGCTTTCAATACTTTTAAAAACTCTATTCTACTCTTTTTTCTGCTATTCCCTGAAGTACTTATTATATTTTATTCTTCTAAGTATGTGTCTTTGTCAAACGCTCAGTTGTTCAGTGAATCAAAGAGGTAGTTATAGTGGGAAAATTTGTTGTGCTGTCAAAAAAAGGCAATCAATTAACTTATAAATTTCAACTTTCCAATGTTTCCAAGCTCCATGATAGCTAAAAACTCCCTTTTATAAATCACTTTTAAGGGCAACATGGCTAATAAATTTATAGAGCTTTGTAATCATGCATGATATAAATCATGTAAAACTCTTTCCTATTTATTTATTTATTTTTATATTTTATATTTTATTGTTTTTAATTGAGCTATACATTGGCTCAGTGGTTAAGAGAAATGACTGCTCTTCCAGAGGTCTTGAATTCAATCCCCAACAACCACATGGTGGCTCACAATCATCTGTAATGAGATTTAACATCCCTTTCTGGCCTTCAGGCATACATGCAGACAGAACACTGTATACATAATAAGTAACACTTTTTCTTAAAAATGAAAGTTAGCAGCTGTACAAGTTTTCACTCCCACCAGCAATAGAGGAGAGATTCCCTTACCCCACACCCTCTCAAACATAAGCTGTCATCAGTGTTTGTGATCTTAGCCATTCTGACAAGTGTAAAATAGAATTGTAGAGTTGTTTTGTACAGCCATTTTGGAAATCACTATGGCAATTTGTTTGAAAATTACGAAACAATCTACCTCAAGACCCAGCAATACCACTGTTGGTTATGTACTCTAACGTTGCTCAATCATAACACAAGGAAATGTGCTCAACTATGCTTATAGCAGCATTATGTGTAATATTGTTAACCAGAAAACAACATTGATGTTCCTTGACCAAAAACTGAATAAAGAAAATATGTTGTATTTACACAATGGAGTTCTGCTTGACATCTTTAAATTTGCAGGCAAATGGATGGATCCAGATAAAACAACATTGAATGAAGCAGCCTGGATCAAGAAAGACAAATATAATAAGTACTCACTATTAAGTGGCTTCTAGACATGAAGTAAAGGAAAATCAACCTACAGTCTACAACCACAGACAACCTAGACAACAAAGAGGACCCTAGAAAGACATACATACCTGTATAAGAAGGAGAAAAAGACAAGATCTCCTGAGTAATTTGGCAGCATGGGGGTCACAGGAAAAATTAGAAGGGGAAGAAGAGGAAGGGAGGGGAGCAGAAAAAATGTGTAGCTCTCTCTCTCTCTCTCTATATATATATATATATATATGCAAAAGAATAATGATGATAATAATATTAAAGATGATAGACTGCACCTGAGGAAAGATAGCTAATATTGTTCTTTGGCTTCAAGCACACACATAAAATGTGTAGAAGCACCTGCACACACATATACTATTATATATGTGTTTATATACTTAAATACATAATTATAGATTCTGAAGCTTGTGAGAAAATGATCTGCATAATATCATGGGAAATAACAGTGTGGAGACATAAACCCAACTTTGAAAGATGGTCATCAATGCCTTTCGGAGTAGGTGATAATTAAGATGTCATTTAAAGGCTAAAATTGATAGCCATATAAGGAGCAATGGACAGTGGATACAGAAGGAAAAGTCATATATACTATTGTATGTTTCTAGCTTTGATTAATAAATATTGTGTACACATGGAAAAGAAAGAAGACAGTGAAGAAGGCATCAGAGAATTCCAGGTACTCAGCTTGCATTGACTTGCTCCCCTGGAGCAACTTCTGATACTGTTTTTCACAGGCTTCTTGTGAACATACATTTTAAGCCATTTATCTTCTAAACCATTCCAAAATGTGTTACGGATTTTTAAATACATGGTGTAAGAAAAATAAAATTCATCAGCCCTACTGTCTATATATAATAAATATAATTATTAGAAATATAGGTAGAGACAAGAACACAACCTGAAAGATATTACCTACAAAATCTATTCCAAAGAAAGAAATATACAAATAACTTACAAAATTTCTGATGTTAAGAATAATCAGGATAAATTTTGTTTGGTAAAATGTATTGAAGTTATAACTTCCTTAGCAGAATTCATGGAGTACATGGAGTATCATAGCCTTTCATCAGAATAATGCTCCTAAAAATTGTGTGATCAGTGTCATAGTGTGATCAACATTATATAAGAATGATTTAGTTATGTGTTACTTCTCTGTTTTTAAAAATACAGACTTATCATTTACTTTACAGTGTTTAGGAATTCATTTCAATCACTCTTAGAAACTTTGAAATATACCCTGCCCATGAATCAGTACATAGCTTCACTTCTCTCTCTTTTTCTCCAAATCCATTCCAAACTTTGTAGCAGAACAACTGCTAGACCCACTTCCTCTCTGTAGGTACCATCAGTGGATCACAGATCTCCTCCCAGAGATTTCTGTCCTCATACTGAATCCATTTCTTCAGTATCAACTCCTGAAGGAATTCTGTAGGAATTTTCAGGCCTTTTGAGCCAGGCAAGCAGGCAAGACTTACTTCAGATCTTCACCTATCTCTCCTTCCCTCCAAATCCAATTCTTGGGTCCCCGTTTAAGCTCTTTAGTAGCCTACCAGCTCAGGCCTCCCTCTCCTCAATTCTCCTATCTCCAGTACATCACACAGATCTTCTCTGACAAACTTCCTCACCAGAGTTTTTGTGATCCTAGTCCCCAACACTAGCAAGCATTCCCTAGAATACCACCTGCCAAGCCTGACAATGAAGCAAATAAGCCAGCAAAGCCAAGTATCAGATCTTCCGTTTCCCTTCTCTTCCATGTCCAACCTTCTACTGTCATCTCATTTTCTGCAACAGACTCCCTGTTGTAGCTCTTCTCTCTTTCTGACCCCATCCCCAGATGACTGATTCTAAGCAGATCTTAGTGAAAAATCCTGTTTTTGTCTTTCCTGGAGAGGCCTTCCCTCTATCATCAATAAATACCCACTCCTCATTGTTAGCACCCAATACCTAGAAACACATTTTTACCAAGAAACTCTAGGGGTCATACTTATTGGGATTCCCAAAGAATTTCCTAACAAAGAACACACAAGTACCACTGCCTTCTAAAACAAGAGAGGTCAACAGGAACCAAGGAACCAAACATCAACATCAAAAAAAGACATGACCAAATATTATCACATAGAACGGAAGTGGTCTCAAATGCAGATGCCAAGAACCCGTATAAAAACATGATTAATGACATCAAGAAAAAATATGCCTCCACTGGACTCCAGCAAGCTGAACACAGCAGGCCTGTGAATTTCAACACAATTGAAGCATAATAGAAATACCTAAAATAGGCTTTATAAATATGATAGAGATCCTTAAAGAGGAAGTGGACAAATACTTTGAAGAAATCTATGAAAACATGCATGCCACAAAACAGTGAGAGAAAAGGAATAAAATAGTTTAAGACCAGAAGTGGAACAGAATTAATAAAGAAAACTGAAAGAAGGGAAATACAGACCTGAAAAATGTAGGAACTCAAACAGGCACCTCAGAGCCAAGCCTCAACAACAGAATTCAAGATATGGAAGAAAGAATCTCAGGCATTGATGACATAACAGGAGAAATGATCACCTCCATGAAAGAAATTATGAAATCTAAAAGAAAATTCTGGTACAAAACATTAAAGAAATATGGATCATTATGAAAAGATTAAACCTAAGACTATTACCAGTATAAGAAAGAGAAGAAACCAAGGTCAAAGGCACAAAAATATTTTCAGCATAAACATGGAGGAAAGTTTCCCTAAGGAAAGAAGTGCCTATTAAGGTACAAGATTCATACACAGCACCAAAAAGACTGGACCATAAAAAAATTGCTCTCAGTGCTAATAATCAGCACACTAAAAATAAAAGACAAAGAAAGAATAGTTGAAACTGAAAGAGAAACAAAATTAACCTATTAGAATAACTATTAGAATGTGACTTCTCATTTTAGACTCTTCAGGATAGACAGACCTGGAATATATGTTCCTTGGACTCTAGGGAACACATATATCAGACCAAACTATTATAATTAGAAAAATGATCAATAAAGATAGATGGAGAAAATAAGATATTCCATGATAAAACCAAATTTAAGCATTATCTGTTTAAAAATTCAGACCTTAAAAACAAGGTGCTAGAAGGAAAAAAAATTAACCAAAGGAAATTAACCATACCCAACAAAATACAATGAATAAAAAAATCCCTGACAAGAAACTCAAAAGATGGGACATACAAGCTCACATCCTACCATCATTACCACCACCACCACAATGACAACAACAAAATAACATGAATTAATGAACACCACTCGTTGATATTTTTCATCATCAATGGTCTCAACTCTGCAATAAAAACACAGATACTAACAGAATAAATTCCAAAACAGGATCTATTCTTAACCTACATAAGATAAACATATCTTAGCATCAAGGTTAGCTATCTCTTCAGATTAAAAGGATGGAAAGAGATATTCCAAGCAAATGTACCTAAAATGAAAGTTTATGTAGAAATTCTAAATATCTGACAAATAGATTTCAAAACAAAACTATTCAGATGGGACAGGGAAGGACACTACATACTTATTAAAGAAAAATTCTGCCAAAAGGGCATTGCAATTCTGAAATATTTATACAACAAACAAAGGGCACTCAAGTTCATTAACAGAAACAGTATTGCAATTTGAGGAGGAGCAAAGAAGGTAAGTGTCAGATTGAAGGGAGGAGACATGGCAGTGGTTAGAGAGAGGAATGGAGGAAAGCAATGCAAATATATTTTAATAACATTTTTTAAAAAAAATGAGGTCCCGTGTTACTTCACACCCTCAGGGGCATTTTTATCAGTGCTCTAGTTTTTGTTAATTCTAATAAATGTTAAATAGCAAGATGAGCAATAGTGCTGTTATAACATGAGATTAATCTTTATAATATGTCTCATGAACAATTTTATTTGAGAATTATATAAGCTGAAAAACACATGTAAAGGGGCAGTAACTTTTTCCCAACATATTTCATCTATGTAATCTCTTATTAGAAAAATGTTATGCCATTTTCCAATTTTTTTATTTCTTGAACTGTATGATATGAATGTTGATATTTGATCTTCATCTATTCCTAGAGAGAAAGACTAAGTCTGTGACTGATCTTTGTAAGTCTGGCAAGTGGTGTTGACTAAAAATGTTTGCTACAACTTGCAATCCTGTCAATGTCCTTGGTATTTAACCCCTAGTTGTGAATACAAAACAACATAAACCATTCTCAAATGTTGTATCTGTAAAACTATAGGATATATCCAAGAGTGGTGAGAATTATTTCTCTGCAGGTGTCCTAGCAAGTACAGATGGTACAATCAGTTCCTGCTCACCACTTTATTTCAAGAGAAACATGCGATAGTGACTTTTGCACCTTAAAATGCACCCCTAGGAATTTGGATAAACTGAAACTGCTTGAGAGGATAGATTATTGAATGTCTTTTCACACACTATCAAACAGGATCGAGAGCTTCCGTCACCCGGCAGTAAACAGTCATGGTATGCTAAAGAAACACCAATTCGCAGCAGTTTCTCCTCGTTTTCTAAAAGAAAGCACAAGAATGTTAAGACGAGAAATGCATGAGGTTGCTTTGTGGGTGACACCAGGCAATTGCTGTGAGCTGCCTAGAAACCAGCTCAGGTGGCACTCTGTAGCTGCTCCATTTTTCTGCCTTTAGTTGGGGCAATTCTGACCTTGGATTTGTGGTCTGGTCTTGTGAATCTACCTTCTCCTCTGTCCTGCTTCTATTATTGATGTCATCCTCTACACAATACCTTATATCTATTTACCGAATAGCCTCACCTACAATGTAAATCCATTATTTCCTATTCGGAAGATGGACACAAGAGAGCCTCTACGATGTTTCCTGGATTGTACAAGCATGCCCTCTTCCACTTCCTGGTCGAAACAGAGACAGATTATTACTATGAGAAAAAACAAAAACAAAAGCAAACACAAACAAAAAACACTACATTATTGTGGCTCAAGCCCCCTTTTAATTTATGCGAGCCATACAATTAATCGTCTCAACCAACATCTTACAACAGTAATAGTTCCCTTTATGTTTCTTTTCCAGATCTTGAGCAAGTACTTATTTTATCTATAGTGTGATCCAAGACTCTTCTTAAACACTGTTCTTTATAACACTACCAGATATTACAAGGCCTGCAGCAAAGAACAGGAAACTGTAACAAATTCAGTTTATAAATCTGATAAGATAATTACTTTTCTGTTCTTTATAAGACCAGGGACCTAGCTCTACTAAGTGTCTCCAATTATTCCATTTAAAGGGAATTCATTGCCTTCTTATTTTTGTGACATTTTAGGAAATATGCTTAAAATGATAAATTCCTACGCTGAAGAAAGTCGCATGTTGTTGTAGTTTGTGCTCTATAATAGTGGTAATGACTGCTGATCTTGAATAAAGAATTTTATCATGTTACTGTGCGGAAAGAATACTTGTATTTTCCCAAAAACTCATGTACTGAAACCAAAGATAAGAAACAGTGTTCTTCTTCCAAGAAGATATTGAATAATTTAAGAAAACTTTGATAGGAAAAGGAGGGGGGACCACATAAATGACTCTACTCACTGTGTTCTCCTGTGATTATAGTTACCTTTTGTGATTATTTCCCCCTCCCACTGAGATCACTTAGCCATCAAAATCAGTCAGGATCACCTGGACAGCTTGAGGACTGGCCATCCCATCACATTTTCAAAATTGCTTAAAACATAGCAATCATTTAAATGGACACTTTGCCCAAAGAATAATTTAGTGCATTACAAAAACAGAATAGGCATTAAGGAGGAAGGTTTGAGTGGTGGTAAGTGGAATGAACATTTTCCCTTCTTGCATTTATGCCCCAAACAAATGCACACTAAACTATCTGACATTTCAGCTTTCAAATTTAAAAATGTGTTTCTTCTTTCTACTCAAATGTTATTTCTGTGCAAAACAGCAGTGAAGGTTTCTAAGTTCTGAAGGTATTCGTTAACATGACCATCTTTTCATCGATGGGTAGTTAATCATAGTACTTCTACACAGTACTATTCCTCAGCAGTGCCAGGAGCATTTTAAAGTCCTTTATTTTTTAACATCATGGGGCAATGGATGCACTATAATTTTTTTTAACCTTTGAGGGAAAAAACTGAAGGAGAAAGAAATTTGATCTTTTTAGCTTCTCAGAAGGAAAGGCAGCATATAAATACAAATTATTAGTTACTGATTTGTTTATAATTCACAAGGTGAGTCAATAGGGAATATCTGTAAAGAGAAATATAGTAGTTGGCTCTAAAATATTTTACAAAATGACTTGTTGAACATTATTTATCTGGTGACAGTTGGGGTGTGACCCTTTTGATTTAGGAAGCATTCATAAGCCAACATCTGACCTTTCCTTTCATTTTGTCAAAATAGCTTTTTGAGGCAAAAATAATTAAATAAAGTTAGGTATTTGAAATGCATAATTTTCATCTTATAATAATAATTTATACACAATTTGATGAGCACATTGTCAAGTTCTAAATTTAATTACAGAATACTCATATAATGGGTCTTTTTTCAATGCATATCATGCAAGCTGTCTAACCGAAGTTTTCTAGAAAACATACAATTTAAATTCTGAAGTAGAGTTTTAGAGTTTATTGTTGTAGATTTTCTTCTTACATTGCAATTTTAGCAAAAAAAAGATTTTAAACAATAAAATTAAGTACATAGCAAATTATGTGACTGGGTAAATTATTGTCACTAAAGTGGACAAAACTGATTAAAGCCAAGGATTTTGAAGGGAGAAATACCTCGAACAAGTTTGTCTTTAATATTTGTAGTCAATACTTACATCAGTGGTATATTATGTGGCCATCAGATTGGTGTGGAAGCACATACCTGTATGACTATAATCTCAGCACCTGGGAAGTCGAAACAGAAACATCTCTGCCATTTCAAACACATTGAGCAGTAAGTAAGAAAACTAATTTGAGAACACCAAACATGTAAAGAAATAATAAAATACAATACTAAACATTTATTTCAATCTTGTGCCCAATAAATATCAGCTAAATGAACTCATACCTATAATATGCTCTTAGAAAAACATCAGTATATCACCTTCTAGGTTTATGAATAGTTACTAAATGGGTAATAAAAAGAGGATTAATGGGTATGAGCACTGGCTGTTCTAAGACCAGGGTCTGATTTTCAACTCTCCCATGGTGGCTCACAACCATCTCTAACTCTATTTCCATAGTTTCCCAAAATACTCTGGTCAATTCCACAGGCATCAGGCACACATATTGTACAGAGACAAACATGATAATAAAATAATGAAAATAAATTTAAGTGAGTAAAAAAAGGAATATATACATACAAATTGGAGGCACTATATAAATTCTTAGAGAATTAATAATTTTAAACTCTATGGTTTTGAGTATTTTGCATACAGAATTTAAATCTTCATTTTGAAAATTAGAAAATATTCTCAACTATATGTGTTTATTCAGAAAACTTTGCCTTTATTTCTTAAATTTACATAATAAGGGTTTAAAATAAAATAATCATAAAATATATAAATTTTCATTTAGCAATGAAGATTTAGAATAAAGGATGAATGAAATGAGTTTACTAAGTCCAAATAATTTTACAGAGAACAGTTACCTCAGCTACAAAAACAATCTCAATAATTGAAGCTGTTAGCATTGTTTTGTAGTAGAACATTTAAGAGGACTTCAGTAACAGAGATTGGATTTCCGGTAATTCAACTAGGTACAAAATCACAAAATTCCTGATAACTGTGAATAACTGAATCATGTATTGGACATTATGGATCAAATCTAGACATAACAATGATAACACTAATCCAGAATTTAGGAATCGGTGATTCTCAACTTTCCTAATTCTGCAATGCTTTAGTACAGTTTCTCATGTTGTGATGCCCCCAACCACAAAATTACTTTTATTACTACTTCACAACTGCAATTTTGCTTCTGTTATTAATCAAAATGTAAATATCTCATATACAGTATATCTAATATGCAATCCCTATGAAAGAGTCATTTCATCCCAAAGGGGGTTGAGAATATATCAGTAGATTTTTATCATCTCATCTGGGGAAACAAGACTATTTTACTATGTAATATAGATAGGAATCATTACATTGCCAACAATTTTCTGCTTTATCTCTTTCTTGGGTACTTACCAAAAGCTATATAATTAAGAGTCCTTGCAATTCTGGCCTTGTTTCCTACTTAATAAATGAAGAAAATGAATTTTGAGGAATTCACTCAAATTTCCAGTCTCCAAGGGTTATTAGTAGTATAATTTAAATTCTAAGGTAGGTTCTTAAACTAACACATTTTGGGCCCTAAAGTAATTTCTATTCTGTAAGTGTTTCTTGAATCCGTTCCTTCCCACTCAATTTGCCACTTCTAATCAGATATGGAATGGGAGAATTGGAAAAACTAATTTTCTTAAAGGTAGATATGAAAATAGAGTAGTAATGAGGACATGAAGGTCAATGTAAGAATGAGATTCATGAGCATCAGTGAATGAACTTTTTACATTCATATTCATGAGAGAAGCACTATTCCTGGGGTGAAAGCTATGACACTGGCCTTAATGCACTTGTGGCAGATACACATCCTATAAGCAAGCTGAATTGTTGTCAGGCTCAATAAGAAAACACATGAATATACGTTGTACCATTAGCTGTGTGCTCAAAGTCAAGATGTTTAATGCTGTTGTTCAAAAAGTTGTCCAAGTAATATGTGTATATATACATGTGAGTGTGTGTGTGTGAGTGTGTGTGTGTATGTGTGTAACTGGAATATATATGTAATAGGGAGATAGGAAAATCAGAAAGTCTGAGAGTTTGTTACAGTTTCAAAATCAGGGTAGTAATAAGGTTGTGATCCCCCTGAGATTTCTAGGGGTAAATATGTTTTTTGTCTTTTGAGGTGTCTGCCGCTCCAGATTTTCTTTGTTTGGGATTTGGCACTTATTTCATCTATTTCACAATAAGAAAGAAAAACAGGTGTTTGTAGTTTGGATTAATATTGGAGTTTTCGATTTGCTTCCATTGTTCCTTCTGTCTGTTTTTATGCCAATACCACGAGGTTTTCAGTACTGTTGCTCTGTAGTAGAGTTTGAAGTCAGATTGTGATGCCTCCAGAAGTTCCTGTATAGTACAAGATTGTTTTGATTATCCTGTTTTTTTTCCATGTGAAGTTGAGTACTGTTATTTCGAGGTCTGTGAAGAATTTTGCTGGAATTTTGATGGTCATTGCATTAAATCTGTAGATTGGTTTTGGTAAGATTGTCATTTTTACTATGTTAATTCTACCTACCCAAGATCATAGGAGATATTTCCATTTGTTGGTGTCATCTTCAATTTCATTCTTCAAAGATGTAAAGTTCTTCTCATACATGTCTTCCATTTTATTGGTTAGAGTTATCCCGAGATATTTCATGTTATTTGTGGCTATTGTGAAGGGTAATATTTCTCTGATTTCCTTCTCAGCCCATTTATCATCTGTGTAAAGGAGGGCTACTG
>LOJH01008308.1:5274-29765 GCA_001685095.1 Ellobius talpinus | reverse complement strand
CCTTTGGAAGAGCAGGCAATGCTCTTAACCTCTGAGCTATCTCTCCAGCCCCCAGCAGGGTCTTCTTATGGTCCCAATTTTACTTATAAAAAATGAAATTTATTATGAAATGTTGTTCTGTTATCTTACTAACATTACCACGACTTTATCTATACAGATTGATTCACTGGCCTGAGAATCTATCTGTATAATGTCAATAATCAGTACATGGGACCAAAAGGGCTGAATAATGATTATCAATTAAATCAAAATGCCCATATCTCTTTTTAAGTTTCTTTTCTTCCCCCTTTTAAAACATTTTATTTAAACTCAATGGCTCCAGAGCTTGGTTTGTCTAAATCTCAGAACCTAGATGCTGTCTGTGGAAGTCTCTGTTCTTTGTTGAATGGACAAAGAGGGAGCTACAACAAATACCTGCATCTAAGAACACGTAAGAACAGATTGTATTTCTCCAGCACCTTAAATCTTAATTGCTGGACTACACCTCCTACTTTACCAAAGCCTTTATTACCACCTCAGCAGGGCTTCAAGGCCTACCCATTCATTTTTATCTACTCCAAAGGTATACCCCACCCCAGTTAGAACAATCACATATCCTTCCTAATGACTTATATGAGTCAACATTATATCAAGCCACACAGACTTTTCTTTCACTTTTTATTAAACACAAGTATGGGTACACACTGAAAACATAAACCTGTCTCTGCATCACTCACGGTGTAGCCTTCCTACATCTCTTCACCACAAACTATGTTAGGTACCAGAGAAAAGGTAACAAAAGCCACATATAACTGTGTTCTCTGGAAACCAGACAGTGTGCTCCTCAAAAACACCTTAGAAGATGCTACAAGTCTGCCCCACACTACTTGGACACTTTACTACAGACCAGCAAAGAAACATGTAAGCACAAATCCTTAGTCACTCTCATTCCAGGAAAACTTTATGAATAGTAGCAGCAGCTTTCCAGCAATTAGAAATCAAACTTCCACTAGCGTACAGAAGATTTTCAAAAGCAAAGACATCCAGTTTCTCAGCATGAGACTGCCACTGTGCTGGAGGCAATTCTAAAAGGCAGGATGGAGGCATGAGGAAGAGGCTAAAGACAGGCTGAATCCACATCACAGTATCCCTATTTACTGGCTGCATGAGTTTAGGTACGTTACTCTCTGTGCCCCAGTTTCTGACATAATGAGAATAACAATACCTACTCGTGTGAATGTTAGAGGACTGAACATAGCAACATTGGTTGTTCTTTGTTTTTAAAATATATGTGTTGGTTAATGCGTTAAGTGTAGGGAGAATACTGGTTGCTTTTTGAACCATCATACTGGAACAAAGACCTTCTGATCTTAGTTTATGTGCTGAAGCCATCTAAATCAGACATATTATGGTTGCCTGAGCAATTAAGTCAGGTGCTTTAAATCTTTCTGAATATATTAGAATGAACCACTTCGCCCAATATAAGCAGCTGTTCCAAGATTTGGAAACACCTGTAGTGAGATTTCTTTATCACTGGATGCCTTGTGGCTCCACCATACTCAAAATATTGACCTAATGCATTCTGGACAAGCTCTTGTCTTCTCAAATAATGGGATCTCATTAATTCAAGTAGAGCCAAGGATCCATTCCTATACTGTTCAAACCCAACTGTATAGTAGGTAGTTATCTGAGGTCTTGTTGCAACTAATGTGACTTCATCAGTAACTCTTAGGCAACTCAAAATCCCACTGATTAGAAAAGAACAACAAAGATTCTACCAACCATTATGATCCAGAAATAGGTCAGAACTGTCTATATAAGGTCATGTGTACAGAAGGCCAAGTAAAAAAGTTAGCAAGTTGATGTGGTCAGCATCGTGTGGCCTTGGTGCTCTAAAGTTAACTGAGGATTTCTGAACCTCTTCTCTACTTAGAAACACATGACCTTGATCTTATCAACTGAGCAAACAACAACCCCCAAGAGCAGGCTAAAGTTGTGTCTAGGATGGATGAAGGTAGGTGCCACTCCCTTGTAACTAGTGTCATCAAGAAATTAAATTCTCCAACAACAGAGGCAATCAAGTGTGATACCTTGATACACTGACTGGGAGGAGTTTGTCTTGTCCACAGAAATTTTAAGAGTATACTAGCAGTTATGGGGTGGAACAGTCCTCAGTGGGCCAGGTCAAGCATACATTTAGCCACTCTTGCTATTCTTCTGCTTCTCTGACCTCAGGAACATTTGTGTCTAGGGGATACTGTGACCCTCTATGAAAGAATGAACTTGGGGAGAGGTCCATGGTTGAATTCATGAACATAACATTACGTAAACCAAACAAGGATAGCAAGGTGATATCAACACACTGTTAATATTCTAACACTAGAGTTATATTCATTACAAGGTTGTAAGGGATATTAAGATGTGTTATATAACTAGAGTTTATAAATGATTCTGTCTACAACTTGAGAGTCATCAGCAAAAGAGATCAAGAAAGAACAAGTCCAGCATTCCAAGTCAAGGGCATTTTGAAAAGCATCCTTTAAAACACCAGGGGCTGGAGGTTCAGTGGTTAAGAGCACTGGCTCCTCATCCAGAGTTACTGAATTCAATTCCCGGCAATCACATGGTGGCTCAGAACCATCTATAGTGGGATCTGATGCCCTCTCTAGCATAAAGTCTTACATGCAGATAGAACACTCATATAAATTGTGTGTGTGCACATGCGCACGCACGTCAACACTCAGAAACTATAGAGTTTAACTGAAATTGTCAGATTGCCCAGAGAGTTGTGAGTCATCATGTGCAAGAGCTGTGTGTCCTCTCCAGTCCCTGAAAGACATTTTAGAGTGTGCAGAGCATAGCCACTGTTGCTTATGTGTTGCTGTAGGCAGTAAGGAAATTGAAAATTTTACTGCTTAAGTACTGAGGGGATCTGATACGGTGGCTACATTCAAGGGAACCAGTTCTAGCTAAGTCTACCATCTTTAGCAGTTTAAAAAAGTATGTGATTAAGTGGGAAAAAACATAGGAATTATACACAGCAGGTTTACAGTCTAAAAGACAGCAAGAAGCCCTTAGCTACAAAGGATAGACAATACACAAGCTAGAGGAAATGTTATTCTTACCATTTATTCGGCCCATGTTCATCCCAGATCCAAATCGCCCCATGTTTTCCATAGCACCACCAAAGGGTCCTTCCATGCCTGTAAGAAGTTATTTAATGTCATCCCAATAAGCCTACTCACATTCATTAGGCAAGGAAAAGGGTTTTTATGGTTCATTTTTGGCATTTATGTCAAGAACTTAACAAACTTTAGAGCTTTCGGGTGAGGGGGGAAAAAAGAGTTGGTTCCCTTTTTTAAAAGGTGGCTTGATCCAACCCCCTCAGTGAATAAGCAAAAAGGAGTCCAGAGAGATGGAACTATTTGCCCAAGGTCACAGAGCTAGCTAGTAAGAAAGCCAGAACCAAGGCCAACACCCATTGGAATGAATAATGGACAAATAAAACAAGTAATTCCTAGACTCAAACTTCTAAAAACCAAAGGAAAAATGCCATGCAGAGCTTTGAAGGCAGCAAATTGAGAGGAAAACAAAATAAAAAATAATTATACATGTACTTCATTTTAAATCTTACCTCCAATTTTATTTATTCCAAATCCTATGCCTTCCATTCCCATTCCTTTAAAAGAAAAAGTCAATGCAAACAAAATTTATGTCAAAATAGTAATATTTAAGCTTTAAAAGCATAAAATGCCAAACCAATAAATGAATACAAAATTCTCTGATGTTATTATATTTCATTAAAGGTGGGGTGGCCACCATTTCAACTGTTAAGTATCATTATTTCAAGAAAAAACTTTAAACAGACTAAGTTTAAACGTGGCTTAAAATTACAGTCCATGTAGTCTTATTAAGTGACCAAGCCGAACACCATTAAATATAAAATATAATGATCAAGCACAAAGTATGTAAACATTCACTTCTAAGAATGTTATAGAAGAGAAACAGATGTTTAATAAACCCTCATTAAAAGCAAAATTTAAATAATAATAACAACAAAACAATGTAGCTTCTAAAATAAAAAGCTTGCTCCCATATTCTCAATCAGAAAGGGTGTGCTAGGAAGGATAGAGCCATGAGACCAGGAATATGCTAAACTGACAGTGATGAGGCAGAGGAGCATTGGCATCACCACCTCAAATGATTCTAAGAACAGCCCAAGTCTAGATTCAACAAAAGAATCAAACATGCTTTAAGAGCATAGATATATATTACATACAAACTCAAAAGTGAACACAGCTAAGCTTTCACTCATTAGGTTTTCTTCATCTTCCTGAACAAAGACATTGGCCTTCTTTCCTTGTGACCCATGAGTTTTGTCATACATAGAAGTTTTTCAAACTCCTTTTACTCAATCAATGCCCACAATTATAGAAAAAGCCATGTCAACCTCAGGGGCAAAATGGTCTTCTTGACAGACTTACGGTGCCAATGGCAGTTGTGGTCCTGCAGCCAGCAGCCTGCACTGTTACTCAGTGTGACCTTGGTTGAGACCAATTCTCTATCTTGCCTCCTTTTATTGAATGACCCATCTCTGCTCAAAAGTTATCATGAGGCTAAGATGACATAGCTGCTTAAATTCTTTTTTAACTCAATAAAACACTGCTTTTGTAAACACGAGGCTGAGATGAAGAGGGGATTTTACCCCAATGGCATTTATCCGCTTTGAAAAACTCCAGATTCCACTACCCAAACAGTGGACTTTAATACACTGAATTTCCCCAGTTATCCCCGTATAGTGCACTACAATTCTCACCTGCGGGCCCTAGATTGCCCATTCCAATTCCTTTGTTCAGGTGGTTGGCATCAATTGGCTGCCCTCCAGGTCCTAACCCCATGCCAATACCACCAAGTCCATCTGGAAGAAGCAGAGAAAGTCAGGAGTATGGATTCCCTTCTTCAAAATATGGTGACCCCCNCCCCGAGGCAAGATAACTGCAATGTTCTGGCTGCCATGCTTCATCCCTAGATCAAGCAAGCCCAGAGTCTAACTTGACTTCAACACCTATACACCTCTTCATGAAGGTGTACCTTTTTACACGCAGTCAGACTAGAGTATGTAATACGTACTTAAACAATAAGGGCAGCCAACAAGTCATGTCACATCTTGGCAAAATGGCTTAGGGGTAAAGACACTCACTCCCAAGACTGACCTCCAGAACCTATGTGATGGAGAAAGCTGGTACCTACAATTTGTCCTCTGACCTACAAGTCCACGCAAATGCACACACATACAGAAAATAAATAAGTGCATTAAATATATAAAAAATTAACAAAGCCCACTATGTTGCCCTGTATGGCCTCAAGCTCACAAAGATCCACAAGTCTCTGCTTTCTGAATATAGGGATTGTAGAATACCCGACCCTCTCCAGCCTATTTTTTCTATAAAGAGATCTAACCTTTCTCCCTCACCCCTCACAGATTTGTGCCACTACCTCAAGAATTACTAATCTGACACCCAGTGTATCTTCACTGCTATGTGCCACAAACTCAAATAGGAACACAAGAATACAGACTGGTATCTGAAAACAGCCACTGAAGCCTGGCACTTAAATAGAGGTAACAACAAAAATCCACAGGCTCTAGGTATTTAATCTGGCTAACAACTAGGTTTTTTAATTGCATGGCAACAGCTCGAAGAAGTCTCCAAAGCACTCAAAGCTCTAAGGTCAACCCTTGAAGCACACCAAGAGACCAAGAACCAGGATAATGGGCTCCCTGGGGCCCAGTGCTCCTTTACCTCTAGAACAAGCATCAACAACAGTCACAGCAAACATGTTTGTAGACAGGTGGTAAGGAAATGTGGTCCTTTCGACAAGCCATCTTCATCTCCCTCATCCCTTTTTGGGTGCTGGAACCCCTAGCCAAGCACCCAACCACTGAGCATTATTACACCTGAAGTTCTGATTTCTTCTTAAAGCCACAGGCCTCTTTCAAGCTAGCAATCATTGCAATTTCATTAACTTTTTTTCTCACTCCAAAAAACCTTCATCCCTGGTAGCACTGAACTATTTGCTGCCTTTTAGATACACCTGTTCTGGGCATTGCCTGCAGTTAGAATCAAGGTTTATCTGTATTGCATCATGTCTGCATTTCCTTCTTCCTTTTTTTTGACTAACTACTATTACATCAATAGAATCTGCCAGATTTTATTTATCTAATCATAAGCTAATAGATCACCTTCCAATACCCACCTCCCCATTCTGAAACAGGACCTACCTATATATCTATGCAGGCTTTGAATTAATTATTAACTTGCTTCAGACTCTGTCATATAACAGGTGTGTACCATCAAGCATGGCTTGACTTTTTGACTATTGAGTCGTGCTACTCTAAGCGTTTATGTATCGTTTCTTCGTGTGGACCTAAGTTTTCACCCTTGGAACACACCTGAAAGGGAAACTGCTAGACTGTACAGCAAAATCCAGGGCAACTTGGCATTCATTACCTTTGTAATTTGTTTGCTCAACCACCCCAAGACACTTTCAAAGTGCCTAATTTTGCTTTCTACATCTGTGCAGCCTGCCTTGCCACAGTGTAATCCAAGAGCCCTTCCCATAAATTGATAGATAGATAGATAGATAGATGGAATTGTATATGAGATACAAGAATACCTTAGCTACTTTTTCCATTCCCATAGTAAGACACAGGGACCAAGACAACCTATACAAGAAAGTATTGAATTTGGGGGCTCAGGATTCCAGGGGATTAGACTCTATGACAATTACAGCAAGGAGTGTGGCAGCAGAAAGGAAGACATGGTGCTAGAGAAGTAGTTAGTAAAAGTTCACATCTCTACAAGTAGAGCTAACTAGGAATGTTGTGGGCCCTTGAAATCTTAAAGCCAGTGACATACCACCTCCAAAAGGCCACACTGCCTAATCCTTCCCATACAGTACTACTAACTGTGAACCAAACATTCAAATAAGCCAGTGAGGGTCATTCAGACCACTACAGACAGAGAGCACACATGTCTTGGTGCACAAGCAGAGGGCAGAGAGCAGAGGACAACTGTTAGGTCTTCTTCCTACACCATGTGGGTCCCAGGGATTGAACTCAAGTCATCAGGCTTTGATTCAGATGCCTTTACCCTCTGAGCCAGCACCAGTATCCAAAACTTGTGGATTTCTCTACTCATGTCTTACCCTGAAAAATCTATAGAAAACATGCATGGCAGTGCACACCACGAATCCCAACACTTGGGAAGCAAAGGCAAACAGACTTATGGCTAACAAGGGCTTTATAGTACAGCCCTCTGTGAGGTGGGGGTAGGTGACAGGACTAACATACTGATCAAGAGAATCCCCAGGCTAACCTTCCACAAGTGTAAACATAACTAACCATTTTCTGTTTAGTATAACTCTAATACTTACGGGGAAGTTGCTGTGGTCGTTCAGGAGGGAAAAAATCTCCCTTTGGTAAGGCCCTCTCATCCTGAAGGGGGAAAAAAAAATCTCAACATCTACTGCAGTACCAGCACCAGCAAAAGATGGAAGCAATTACCAATAACCGGCCAGAAACCAGGTGCTGTGCCGTACACTTGGAATCCTAGGATTTGAGAGGCTTAAGAAGAAAGAATTAGGAATTTGAGACCAGCTATAGACAGAGGGGCAAGTTCCTGGCCAGTCTGAATTACAGGAAATTGTCATAAAACCAAACAAAAATACAAACAATAAAAGTAGAGAGTCAAGTTTAGAGATGTAGCCAAGAAGGTATGACACCAAGCGTAAGGCCCTGGGTCAATCCCTATCACTAGGGAAAAAGAAAAAATTTAAACTAAACAAACTAGACAACCAGTTAATAAACTATGGCACAGAATAAGTATATTAAACACAAAGAGATATATATGGGAGCATTGTTTTTTTTTTTAATTTTCTGTGCCAATAAGCAGGATAAAAACACAATTGTATTATTGGGTGGGTGGGACAGGACCTAAGCAACAAGTACCAGTGAGGCTCAAACTGTATTTTCCTGTTGAGGACTATAAATTTACTAGCTATTCAAAGAATTAAACTGTTTGAAACAACAAAAATTTATAGCTCCTTTTATCTTATTCCTGAATCTGAATCCTAACCAGACTGCCATCAACATTTCCAGTACTGTTTCTATTAATCATTATCTTTGGCAATGCAATAAATAGCAGGTCTTATTGTTTATTAAAACTGAACTCCAATAGACCTTTAAAGGCTGTCTGAATCAAATATTTGATCACTACAGATGTATTAACGAAACACTGCATGTAATACTTTAAAAACTGGAGCTATATGCAAAGGATTCTTTGTAATTGATCACTTATTCAAGCAGAATACTCAACAGTCTTCCTGAACATAGCATTTAACAGTCAACCAGACAAATCTACAGACAAGATGTGCATGAGCAAAGGTGCTCATAACTCTACAGCCTACTAAACAATGACATGTAGCTTTAGTTTAAGGGCTAGATGCACAGTAGAATTACAAAAATGTAATTCTACATTTTTGCGAACACATTACAAAAAAAGTCATCCTAGTAACTCACCATTTTGACGTGCATTGGTCTATCAAACAGAAGCTGGCCATTAAACATAGCTGGTATTACAATTAAGGCTAACAACTGTTAAAGCATACAAGATAAAATGATTAAAAGGGAATAACTTCACAACTACCAGTCCTCCCAGTGAATTTATGAACAACTTGAACTCTTAAGGTGTGAAGCTTTATTCATGATCTTACACTACAAAATCTTTCTGGTAAGTAGTTACAGCAATTTTCTGTGTGTTCAATGCCAGAGTCCTACCATTTCTGAAGTATTATGTTTTCTGGGTAAGACCAGGAATGGCCTCCCGAGTTTAATTCCTGGAGTCATGTGATTTTAAAAAGATATAACCCCAGGGCAAGCTTAAGGCAAGGAGATAGGGGTTTCTTCAGATCATGTTTACTCATAAGAGACAGAGTCCATAAGGGTATAATAAATATATTAAAGGCCCTAGTTCTCATAAGTGATCCAGTTTCTAAACTACTCTGAAAACACCAGAAAATACCATTCATAGCATGTGCCCATGATGTAACCACATCCTATAACCATCTGTGTTCCACTCCAGAAAATTTTCAGGTTTTGTAATTTATTCACTCCAGCCACAGAGAAAATAGTCATTTCTACCTTATTATTATAATACACTTAGGACTATTAATGCTTAACAGTGCTGTGGCCACTGTAAGCCATGAGTTTAACTCCCACAGAAGGATACATATAGCTTGCACAGCTTCAATGGATTGTTCAAAAGTCACAGTGCCTATTCCACGACTTTTTCCATCTTTATCTTCTAGAATGTCTGCTCGAACCACCACACCAGCCATACTAAATACTTCCTTCAGTTTCTTCCAGCCAACTTTATAATCCAGCTAGGTGAAAGAAGAGGACAAAAATCTCAAGGTAAACCTCTTGGGGGAAAAAAAAGACATTTTTACCTTATCAACAAGACTTGCTTTGACTGACTTCACAAGAAAATCAACTTTAGTAGAATTTTTCAAGTATGATTGCAGAGTTTGGCCTTAATTCTGCTATTTACTATTTCTCTTCTTAAATGGAACATCTTAACTTTCTTCACATTTACTGAACTAACACTTTCCCCACCATACCTTAAAAAAAGAGGGGGGTCAGCTAGGAGGTGGGTGGCACACATTTTTAATCCCAGCACTCAGGAGAAGGCAAAAGTAGGTGCCAGCCTGTCTATCTACCGGGTGAGTTCCAGAACAGCCAGGGCTATTCAGAGAAACCCTGTCTCTAAAAACCAAAATGAATGAATGAATGAATGAATGAGAGAGTGTGAGAGAGAGAGAGAGAGAGAGAAAGAAGCTGGGCAGTGGTGGTGCACACCTTTTAATACCAGCACTCAGGAGGCAGAGACAGGTGGATCTCTGAGTTTGAGGCCAGCCTGGCCTACAAACTAAGCTCCAGGACAGACTCCAAAGCTACAGAAAACTCGTCTCCAAAAAAGAGTAAATGAATGAATGAATAAAAGAAGTCACCTCTACTTTGTCTTAGCAACAGTCCTGAACCAGATTTGTTCTAAACATATCTATCCTTGCAGAAGATAAAGATATCATCATTTACTCCAGACAAAACAGTTGTGAATATACTGTCTCTGTCCACTCTTGTCCTGTACCAGAAACTACAGTAAATAAACCCCAATAAGGATGCAAACCCAGCTAATCTGAAAACTTCAGTAAACAAGTCCCCAGAAGGACCGAGGTCAATCCTGAAACCACAAATGCAGTGGTCACCAGAGAACAAAGCCCAACACAAAGGTCTTCTTTAAAATAAAAACAAGCTTTCTAAAGCCTACTTTAAATTACTTGTTTAACAGTGACAAGATCAGTCTATTTTTCTGTTTTAAATTTTTCCCCCTACATGCACACTGTTTTCATAATGTTTCCATCCCTCCCTGTTTTTCTATTTTAGAGACTGTCCCATTTACTTACATTTGCTACAAATACTGTGCTTCCAAGTCTTCCAGCCTGTAATGCATGGATAATCTCATTTGGGATGTTAGGATTATTTAGGATACTGGGTGGGATATTAATCATTCCTGGGCCACCTGGTCCCATACCCATCCCACCAGTCGTAGCCATCACCTTTTGCATTGCTCTCCTTGCATGTTCACCATCAGGATCCTGAAAGAAGCACAAAGTGTTACAGCCAGAAGTAGGTTAGAAGTAGACTTGCAGAGATTAGTGGGAAATGCTGCCTTCACCACTACAGAGGCTCTCTTCTACTGGGGTGCAGCTCAGCAATGAGTGTTTACCTAATATTCACAAGTGCAATCCCCAGCATCAATAATTTAAAAAATAAAAATTTAAAAGTGCTCTCAGTAAGACATAGTAGTGTTGATGGTAAAGGTCTCTAACCTCAATACTCAAAACTGCTAAAGCAGTTCAAGGCCTGCTTGAGCTACAGATCCAACTCAAAGCCAACCTAGGCAGCTAAGTGAATCCTTGTCTCAAAATAAAAAGATAAGCCTTTAATCACACCACTTGGGAGGCAAAGGTAGGCAGATCTCTGGGAGTTCAAAGTCAGCCTGGTCTACAAGAGCTAGTTCCAGGAGAGGCTCCAAAGCCACAGAGAAACATTGTCTCGGAAAAACCAAAAAAAAAAGTAAAAAACTTTAAGTGGGGACTCTGTTATAGTCCAGTCTTTCTTCTAAGTCTGAGGATACAACTTAGTAGTGGCAGAGCAAGGTATGTACCAGGCACTTCCATTTTCAACACTGAATAAAAACAAAACAAGCAAACAAAATAAGCTGTGGCGACCAACAGACTGTTTGAAAGGTAGTTCTTAAATTATTAACAAGATAAAATGAACCACAGCAACTAGAAGCATTCTAGGAAGAGCAACAGATAAGAAACAAAGAACCTAAAAACCAAAAGCGGGAAACAATCTTCAATTTAACTAAAATGAAAAGGAATGGAAGGATTGGGTGACCTGAGTTGAAAATTCTAGACTGAAACAAGATCTTCAGCCATGGCATGGGTGAGTCTTACTAATTAGTGTAATTTGTGTAAAACTCATCAATGATTTTTCAAAAAGTTTGAAATAACAGTTCTATAACCCCAGGTTTCCCAAAAACTCCTCAAGGACACCAGGTGCTGGCATTGAAGTATAGTCAATGCAGTGTATTGCCACATAAACAAATTATGGAAATCTGATGCTGGCACTGATTATCTTATTTATGTCTGTGTCATTATAGGGGTGTATGGTACATGTGTGTGGATATGCCAAGAAAGGCCAGAAGAGGCATCAGATTCCTTGGAACTGGAGTTACACAGGTGGTTATGAGCATCTGCACTTGGGTGCTGGGAATCAAACACAGACCCTCTCTGGAAAAGCAGCAAGTGCTCCTAATCACTGAACCATCTTCCCATAATTCCTAACCCAGCCTCATCAATTTAACAGCAACACATAAGAAATGACTTATACCCTACCATGCCTTCCTGTAAATCCCAAGTAAGTTGTCTTCCTTCCAAAAAGAAAAAGGTCAAGAGTGACACCTGCCTTTAATTTCTGCACTCAGGTAGGTAAGGAGGATGATTCTGATTTATAAGGTAGCCTGGACTACACAGCAAAGAAATCTTCTCAGACACCTAAAATCACTCCCTCCCCCAACACACAGAGTCAAGGAGGTAAATAATATTGGCAGTAATATTAACAAAACAACATCCTCCTAGAGAATAAAAAAGTGCTGGAGGTCAAGGAACACAGTTCTGTGACAGAATGTTGCCTAGTATGCAAAAAGCCCTGGGTTCAATCTTTGGCACCAACAAACAAACAAAAAACAACAAAAGAAACTTGGTTTGGATTTGACAGAGATGAGCAATAAATTAATTTTACAAAATTCAAAGAAGGGGAGTGGAGAGATGGCTCGTGTCTGAGAGCACTGAATGCTCTTCCAGAGGACCTGGGTTCAATTTCCAGCACTCACACGGCACCCATGGCAAAATACCAATGCACGTAACAAAAATAAAATAAAAATAAACAAAACTGAAAGAGGGGTAGAGAGAAATGACTCAGTAGGCAAAGTGAGCAGCCTTAGTACCTGAGTTCAGATCCTCACATAAAAGCTGGGGTACTGGGGCATGCTTGTAATCTCAGTGCTGAAGGGAATGATGAACAGGAAAATCTCTGGAGTCTACTGACCCCAGTTTCAGTGAGAACACCTATCTTAAAAGCTAACATCAAGAGTGATAGAGGAAGACACCTAACATACACCACTAGCATTAACACCTGTGCATACCTGTGTACACACAGGTATATATAAACACACAAAAGAGGCAGGTATACTGTGACACATCACTATAATCACAGCACTTAGGAGGCTGAGACAGAAGGATCTCAAGTTTGAGACCAACCAAAGCTTTATAGCAACATTGTCTCAAAAAACCACATCAATGACAAAAACAAAAGATGGGCCAAAAATAGCATTCAGACTCTCTTACACAATTCCAATACTAAAAACCAGAGGCGCAGAATATGTATTCCTGAGACAACAAGGATTGAAGAGTGGTCACTCAGGTTACTCAGGATTTGCTCAACCACTGTTACAAAGTTCCTGCAGAAGTGGCTGCTATCCCAGAAGTTAGGAAAGGCAGGAAGATCATCAGCTCAAGGCCAGTCTTCACTACAGGGCCTGTCTTAAAAAAAAAGAACAAAGAACCAAATAAACCAAAATAATAGGTTAGTCTACTCAATAAATTTTAGTCAAGGACCATTCTTATCTTCACCAAACAATTATACCTTACTTTTGAGATGGGAATGTAATTCAGTGGCAGATTGTTTTCTTAGTATGTACAAGGCCCTGGGTTCCATCACCAACACCAAGGGGAGGGGAAAAAAAAGAGCTCACTTCTTTGACTTTCAGTGGTCTTCCACTCAGACTATGCTTGTTTAAAACTTCAGCAGCTTTTTTCATGCTCTCTTCCATCTTGAATTCAACAACACTATAAAAGAGTCAAAAGTAAATACATAAAATCAGTCCTACAACTTGGAAAATTCAAATCCCAGTAAATATAAGTAGGTAATACTTACGCGCATCCCTTTGAAAGAAGCCACAGACCAGTCAGAAGAGCAAGGGAGAGAAAAAGAAAAAAAAAAGCAAAACAGTAAATATCAATGACAGTTAAGAACAAATTAAAGATATGATTTATGTAACAAAAGCCAGGATTTAAAAAAAATTAATCCTTCTAAGGGGAAGCTGACAGAAGTGCATGACCTAGCCTTCCTTGTAAAAAACTGGGGGCTCCTTAATCTCCTTTTCCTACATATAACCAGCACTACACTAAAGCTGTTAAAAGTTATGAGCAGACCTAAATCAGGTTCTCCAAGAAAGCACACAAACTTTCGATCTGCTTCCCTCTGTACTCAATCAATCCTTACCATACTCCTACTAAATCCATCCTTTCCATAAACTAAGCTCGTCCTTTTGATTATTCTAAGCCATTCTATTGCACGACAAAAAGTAGTTTATATTCTCATTAAACTAGACCAATTTTGAACGTTCAGGTTTGTAATGTGTGGTTTACAATTTACTGGCACAAAGGCTACTTTTCAGAATCTTTGGTTCACACAACTTTCAAATCAGCAAACAACCAAGAATAACATTTTCTAGACAAGAACACACTTTTACTTTAATTATACCACCGCTAAAATTCCATGCATAATTCACACACAGCCAATTCCTGTTAAACAAAGAGACAATGCTGCTATTGGTCCCCAGTTATCCAAATTGGGCATCCAAACAGAATACCAGAAAGCTCTTTGGCCAGCCATTTGGAAAAGCGGGACTCCCATTTGCAAGCCCCCTCCCACCCTACTGAAATGTTGGCAAAAATCAAACATGGCTACAGTAACATGAGCACTCACTGCCTTCCTGATTTCATTCGAGTCCACGCCACCATACAGTTACATTTGTCATGTAGTAAATCCACAGAAGAAATTCTCTCAGACACTTACCCTTGACTTTCCTTCAGCGTCCATTAAGAGCTCCACGTATGTTACCTCACCAACTACAAATCAGTTTCCAGACGACACATAAACCAAGGGAGAAAAGCCAAGAAAACAATGGGAATTTAGAACAATCATCAGCAACCTTGTATGGAGCCTCTGCCTTATAAGAAAGCCCAGAAACACTCCATATTCTCTAAACCACCAAACTAGGCATTACAGGTGTGCAGTAAATAGGTGAAAACTCATTAACAATATGTCCTTGGTTTTCCTCCCACCACAAACACGCTACTTCCACAGATTTCCATTATCACTTTCCCTATCTGTAATGCTCACTCATGACTAGAGGCAATCCAAATCTACAGGAAAGAATTCTGCAAGCCTTACTTTCAGGGGAAGGAAGAAGAATTTTTACAGATATCCTCTTAATGGTGAAGTCAGATAAACACCACATATACCACACGTCACTGAACTGGCCTCACATGCCACAAATACAGGAATGTGCCTATACATAAACCAAAAGGCATACAGACACACAACCTCAGGGCCAGTTTTGTGTGTACAAACTGTGTAACAGAGCCCTGTGCTGATTTTTAACATCATACTGAAACTTCTAATGTTAACAAGAGGACCATCATTTTTGTACTAGGCCTCACAAATTCTATAGCTGAATTCTGCACACAGTACAAGGCACCAATGTTTAGAAATATATTGACTATACAATCGATAAATCAGAATAGCATCAGGCCTTATTCTTACATTTTCTAAAATCCCCATAAAGAGGGTACAAATTCAAGTTTGGGACTCAGCTGGCAGAGTTAAAGAAAGTACAATGATTCTACGCTACATGCAAAGGGAAAAATAGCAAAGATTTCCAAAATTTCCGCAGACTTTCCTCAAGGTTTGGATTGCCAATTCATGACCACCATAACAAGATGTTAGAATCCATCTAGACAACCACCAAATGGCTGCTGAACTTGAAGATGGCTCAAATCATTAACTTGTAGAAAACAACCTCTAAATCCCATTTCCAATGTTTAAAAAAGGAGGTGGAGAGGATTTCTTAGGAATCAATCACTCCTTAGAAGGATGATCATGATATTAAAGTATAAGGGTAAATATAACCCATTAACGGCCTCGACAGGTCCTCCCTACTTACAACTCCTTTGTTCAAAGGAATTAGAATTGGGATTTTTTGAATAAATACAGAAAGATTCAAATGGAAAACAAAATTATTTCACAAATAAAATGAACATTTTAAGAATGTATTATTAATGGAGTTGCACAGTGGTTGAAGGCCAAATGTTCAAAGTTTATTTTATAGCCTCACCCTCCTTATCCTTTCCTGAAATGTTATAGAACTCATACTTTGCACAAAACAAGAATTGGTGCAAAGAAAGAAAAAGGAAATGGGAGGGACCATTACAGTTGACTTTGAATACGTATTTTGTGTAGCCAAATAACAACAACAAAAAACTTATCACAGCCAATGGACGGTAGGCTTTACTTTACCCTCACGAATGTTAAAGCAGTTCCAAAACTCCATGACCACTTTCTGAAGCCACATTAAAAGCCAGTTATTTCAACAACAGCAGCCATTCAAGGACCAACAGCTCTTATCTCCTCTGATGAAAAAAATGCCTAGTGTCAAACCAGTGAAGAAATCGCTATTTTTATCTCCTTCCAGCTACAACTACTGCCCAATAACCTTAAATAAAAGAATCACAATATCAACCTCAAGACAACTTTTAAGTTTGTCAGAATCCAAGGACTTTTGCATTTGAAATTTCTAGCTTGTGTCCATAAGACACTTAAATCAAAACAATGTTATTGCAATCTAGAAAACAACAAAGTCCAAAGCCAACTTTTTCCACAGTCATAGCCATTTTAACAAAATACCAAGTTAAGAAAATTATAGCTTTTGCCACTTGACATTCTAGTGATGACACACACATAGCTTCAATCATGTGCTCTAAAGTTTGATTAAAAATGATCTCCCTCTCAGAAATGTTTTCTCTGTGTGTCAGAAATAAGTATTTCTAAAATGATCCTGACAAGTTTGTAATATTCCAATCTGGATACCACGAGAGACTGCATATGGTTACTCCTGCTTGTAATTCTCACTTCTCTAGAGGAAGGTAATCATGAAAGCTTTCAAAAAGACAATAGAAGCCAGTCGGTGGTGGCACATGCCTTTAATCCCAGTACTCAGGAAGCAGAAGCAGGCAGAGCTCTGTGAGTTTGGAGCCAGCCTGGTCTACAGAGTGAGTTCCAGGACAGCCAGAGATACACAGAGAAACCCTGTCTTGAATTACCCCCCCCAAGACAACAGCCTCTTTGTTCTATCTAGCATGTCAAATATTTGTTTTGTGGAGTCAATACACCTTAGCCACAAGATTATAAAGCAGAATTTGTCAGCTAAAGAGTCAGAAGGTAAATCAGGGCAGCAGCAGTCTCACAAGTGGAACTTGAAGTTACTGAAAAATGCTACAGCTCCTTGATCACCAACTTGGACAGAACTCACAGAATCCCAAGGGTAGACTGCTAAGACAAATCTACTGCAGCTTTAAATGTCAAAGTATCTAAATAAAAAAAGAAATGAGAATACAGAAACCAAAGTTTTCCTGAAGAAAATACATGTGTGTATGCTTGTCCAATCTAGGGATTGGACCTAGGACCTTTCAACTTTCTTGGAATCGTTTTATGTGTTTGTGTACATACGCACACACTAGTATGAGTTGGGGAATATATTCCATGGCACCTCTGTGGAGGTCAGAGGACAACCTTAGGTATGTAAGTCCTTGCCTCCCACCTTGATTATGGCAAAATCTCATTTTTTGCCTCTGCAGCTTGTAAGGATTCTGCCATCTCCTTATAGGACCAGTGAGATTACTCTATTTTAGTTGTGGGGATTCAAGAGCCAATCCTTTGCTGTTTTTCGGGACAGGGTCTCATGCCTATAAATTCTCAATCCTTCTGCATTCACCTCCCAAGTACTGGGATTACAGGGGTGTATATGTGGATACCCTTTTTTTTTAAAAAAAAAAAGGGAAAAAAAGTGTGTATAAAAGAAACCAAGACACACTGTTGAGCATGCTTTCTTAGTATCATTCAGTCAATCTAAGGGAAAATTGCACAGATTAAAGATACATTTCATAAAGACAACTTTAGCTGGGAACATGCCTTTAGCCCTTGGAGGGAGGTAGATCTCAAGGCCAGTCTGGTCTAACAGGAAAGCCTTGTCTCAAAAAGAAAAAAAGAAGACAACTTCAAATATGGGAAACCATTCTATACAACAATGAGTTGACTGAGCCAAGTACATGGCGATAAGCACAAACTTTCTACTACCTACTGAAACAAGCGGAGGAAAGCTTCACACTGCTGGGGACCAACAGCAGTACTTGCAAAATAACAGCTCAATTTCCAACAACATTGAAGAAGAGCATTGGGCAGGGACTTGACTGAAATTGAAAGCAGCTTTGCCTCAACAACCCACAATGCAAATTATTGCAGAGAACCAGGAAAGGCTTTCTATTGGACTACATACCCCCTGGGCCTCAGTTTTATGTCAGCAGCAATCTGAAATTTACTCAAAGTGATGATCATTAAATAATAACAGATGGATTAAAGGCTTAAAGAAATCTTTGTTTATACAAATTAAACTGACTGCTGTTAAACTAGGATTTGAGAGTAAACTATATCACTTGCTTTCTTTCTCAAACTGAGCACCCTGTTTATTCAACAGTGCAGCTGAGTCCTGCCTGAATGGCAGCTGCCCCACTGCTAGCTCACTAGGCAGACCAGGAAACAAGAAGCCCAACACCCAATTGTCTTCATTCTGAAGATTTTAAGTGCTCCTCCAATTAACTTAAGACATTATTATTATTATTTTGTTTTGTTTTTAAGTCAGGGTGTTTCTCTGTGTAACCCTGGCTGCCCTGGAACTCGAATCTGTAAACCATGCTTGCCTCAAACTCAAAGAGATCCACTTGCCTCTGCCTCCAAAGTGCTGGAATTAAAGATGGGAGCCATCATCACCAGGCAGACAACATTATTTTAAGATGGAAAAATAAAGATAAATCACCTTTTTGTTTAAAAGAAATCTTCATTCTGGTACCCAATCCTTACAGTGAAATACTTTTAAGACAGTATCCCATTTTCTGAGTAGCTACAGACAATGAAAGTTACTTTCAAACATAGTTCTTTAACCTCATATAAAAATGGTTCCCAATTCTATTTTCAAACCAAGAACTCTCTGGTGCCACAAACATTTGTTACTTGTAATGCCTCCACTAAAAAAGGATGCTCAAGTTATGGAAGCCACCTGTCACCCCAGTACTTGTCGGAAGCAACCTAGGATATATGAGAAACTCTCTTAAAAAAAAAAAAGTCAAATAAACCTTTATGTTGTTCTTCTGGGACACCCTGGAGCAGGAAGCAGGTATTCAAGCAAAGAGTAAGGTACAAAAATAGTATCTTAACCCAGGACCTTCATTGATAGGAGTTGAGCAAAACAGCGGCATAGCTCAGAGAAAAACAAAAAACATTCTCCATGAATCTTGTCTTAAAAATGGGAAATACTGATTTCACCACAGCACCAAACAAGTTTTGTGTCACTTTCCAAGGGGAAAGTGTACATGACCAGGTTTTTGCCAGATCATTAACAGACTACCCTAAAATGCTGCTAAACAGGTAAAAATTAAATACACTTGCAATGACAGAGACTGGAGGTGAAGACAACTAATTTATTCCTCTTATTCCAGAAGGACAGAGTCTCAGGGTAGGCTGCAGATTAGAAAAACTGCTTTGATTACACCAGCTCACATCTCTGTGATCTGTTCAGCTATGCTTACTATGAAATAAATCCTTTTAGGGTTTAAGTACCTCTATCTGCTACTTAAACTTTCCAAAAACATAGGACTCTCTGACAACACATTAAATTAATGTCTTTAATCCCAGTACTCTGGAGGCAGAGGCATTTGGAGCTCTATGGTCTCCACAGAGGCTATTGTGGTCCACACAATGAGTTCCAAGACAGCCAGTTACACAGTAAGACCATTTCAGGAAAAAAAGAGAAGACATGGAAGGACAGATAAACTAGTAACATGTTTTAAAAATCAAACAAAAATAAAAGTCTTTAAATCTCATAATGAAAACAAGAACATTTAAGAAGCCATACATATGTAAATATAGTAAATGTCTTTAAACTTCGCACACTAAACCTAAATGTTACTATAGAAAAATTAACCTTTCTCCTATGAATCACTTTATTCCCAATCCTATACTGTTAATTAGACAGAAGAGCAATCAGTTTAACCTGTACAGGGGAGGGCTAAACAAGAACATTTTAACATTCAATAAAAACAAGATTTACTGCACACCTGTAATTCTGAGTTACACCACCAAAAGTACACTGAGAGGGAGGAGCACCCGCATCCATGGCAGTATGCCAGGGGAATATGAGAACCAGTTTGGAAGGATCCAAGTAAACCACCAGGCTGGCTCCACACTTAATACAGGACAAAATAGTAAATTGAGGTGAACAGCTTCTACATCCAGAAACGTCATGTCTGCTGCTGCTACCAGCTTCATGGCTTCCAAAACTGAATTACTGAATGATAAAGCAGTAAAAAATGTACCTACTTTATCCATCATGTCCCAAAACTGGTTCACACACTCCTAAAAATAAAAAAGTAGTTTGGCCTGCAATCTCTTACAAAACTCTAACAATTGCATTTTCAAAGCCACATTCCTGGTTCTTGGAACTACTATACCTTATTATCAATGGACATAGCAATTCAGTGGCTCAACCAAATCACAAGAACACAAATTTGGGGTTTATCCCGAAAACTAATTCGAATGAGATCCAACTGTACTATACAGAAATTCTAAGCTTGTGTTAAAGCAGCAGTCCCAAAGAACCAAGAACACTGTATCTGGGATGCCACATGACACTCCCTTCAGACAAAGACACTTCACTCTTGCTCTAGGAGGATTGACAGGAATGATTTGTCTGATCAAGGCAGGAACAAATCTCACACCAAAACATTTTTTCATCTGTTTATCTGAGAAATACCACATGGGAGCAGCACATGTGACTGTGAAGGTTCACGGTGCATAGTGCTTCTTTCATGTTATGGTCAAGTAAGTAATGGAATAATGATGGCAGTGGCCACTCAGTTTCAAAACTCAATGCAGGGGCACCAGTAAACACACCAAAGGGCCTTCCAAGTGGCATCTTGTCACTAGAATTAATCATTTGACAAATCAAGCTCAAATCTCTCTTCATTATAAATGTTCCAGAAAACCAATACCTTTCAGTCCTTCAAAGATACTCCATTATGGGTGATTTGATCCTAGGTTCCCTTGGGTGAGAACAGGAGCTCATGGAACCCTACCCTGCAATCTCTTCAGTCCTGAGAGCCACTACCAGGGCTAAGAATCATGAAGGAAAGGCGGACAAGAGCAAACAGTGCAGGAGAGGGCGATACACCAATGTGCAGAGGCAAGGCAGTCCCCTGGGACCTCCAGGTGGCAGAGGCTCTTGGTTGCTTGACCTGTCTTAGGCCAGGATTGATTTGGATGCCTGGGGCCAGGATACCATATACTCTCATGGACCACATGCACAGATGATTTGAGCTCTCCTACTGCCCATCTCTGACTTCAGAGGAGAAGAGCTTAAGTTAAAGCAGAAGATCCCGTTGCAGAGTTTAGAATCTGAGCAACAGACATTCCAGGCACCAAAATTTGACTCTAGGACACTGACAAAATTTAAAACTCTTAGCCAGACTTTTAATAAACTTAAAAGATAGAATTAAAACACACATACACACACACACACACACAACAAAATAATATGAAGATTCTGGTAATTGTCCTTAACATAGTAACACTCCCCTCAACCCTAACTGAAGTCCCAATAACCATATTAAGCCAGTAAAATAATTTTTATAGGTCAAGGGACCATATAAATCACCCTATTTAACACGTGGGCATGAACACAAAAAAAGGGTGGGGGACCTAGAGGTAGCTCTAAACCTGAACAGAACACATGCTCTTCCAAGAGCAGCTTCCACTGACAAAAACAAAACAAAAAACAAAACAAACCAGATTAGCCACAGAGGATGGCACAGCAACCTTCTTACCCTACTCCATCACCAGTGCCTTTACCTTTCTCTTTAACCAGGTCTTTAAGTGACTGCCATTTCACATCAAAAGGTATGTTGGTGATGAAGGCTCTATATCTTTTAGTTGGATTGGTATATGGCTCAAAGCGATTGCCTCCTCTTTTTATGTTTTTCTCCTTCCTCTTCTCATTCTGTGTAGGTCGTTCTCCTTCACTGAATTCAAGAGAAAAGGTTTCTATGTTAGTACAAGGAAAAGTCACTATCTGTGGTACCAAGTTTATAATCCCACACAGTTATGTGCGACATGAGGCCAATTCTGGTTCTGATTTGGATCATTCCAAATGCAGGTCTTCACAGAGCAGATATTTGCAATTATGCATGCCTTACAGCCTAGTTCCCCCCCNCCCCAACACACACACACTGGCAGTAGTACATGCCTGTAATCCCAACATCTAGAAAAAGGCGTCAGGGTCAGTCTCAGTCACATGAGAACAAACCCACCTATCAAGAACCCAGGCTCAAGAAAAGAGTGCTATCCTAGGCTTAGGTATGGCTCTTTATGCTGCATAACACAGAAGGAGGGCATGAGGCCAACTCCCCAGGCATGGGTGGGGGGGAGGGGGGCACACACGTGCATCACCTAACATGATATTGCCAAATATAACACGATCTGCCAATGCATCTCTAAATGTTTCTTGGCAAAACAAAAGTTCTTAAATTATACATCAATTCACTTGTCACCATCCACCAAAGGATCTATGGATAGGAATGTATTAAAATATAACTTTCTTTTAAATTCTAAGTATTTAAAGGTTTACATTAATAAAGTATTAGTAAGTGCTGGGCAGTGGTGGCACACACCTCTTTAATCCCAGCATTCAGGAGGCAGAGCCAATTGGCTCTCTGCGTTCAAGGCCAGACTGGTCTACAGAGTGAGTTTCAAGATAGCCAGGGCTATAAAAAGAAACCCTGTCTCAATTAAAAAAAATTATTAAAAAAATCCAGATCCATAATGCTTGATACCGAAACCGCCCCTCTTAAGCAGAAAATAAATATGTATTTATAGAAAGATTTTTTTTTTGGTTTGTTTTTGAGACAAGGTCTCACTATGGAGCCTTGTATGACCAGGAACTGGGTATGAACACCAGGTTGGACTTGAACTCTGCCACCTGAGTGCTGAATTTTGCTTTTTAATTATTGTATGTATGAGTATACATGCTGTATGGAAAGCATGTGGTGAGGAGACAACTATTAGGAGCCGGTTTTCTACTTTCACCATGTTTTAACCACTGTGTCTGAGTCATCTTGCTGACCCTTTGTAGGCATAAATATTCTAAATCTGAAGATACTGAAAATGAGACTGATAAAGTACCTGCAGCAAAAAGAATCTTCAATTTTAAAATGACAATTCAAGATTATATCTATTTTGTAGCCTCTGTTAACTGTTTGGGTAATAAAAACAGTATTCAAGAAACTTAAAATTCAGCTGGGCTATGATGGCACACACTTTTAATCCCAGTAGAAGCAGGTGGATCTCTGGATCAGAGGCCAACCTGGTCTACAGAGTAAGTTACAAGGCAGCCAGGGCTACAGAGAAACCCTGCCTCACTCAAAACAAAAATCCACAAAACAAAAAAAAATTTAGTTTACAAGTTTCATATAAAAGTTTCATTTATAAACTCTGTCCATATACAAAATTAACTCATAATGGATGTCAATCTGAAAAAGCAAAATTGATAAAATGATCTTCAAAATTAAAAATATCTGCTCTGAAAGATGAGTAAACCAGCCCTGGCTGCACATACTTTTAACCCCAGAACAAAGGAGGAAGGGATATGATCTCTGTGAGTTGAGGTCAGGTTGGTTTATATGAGATCCTGCCTCAGAAAACAACAACAACAACAACAAAAACCCTGCTGCCAGATGGTGGTGGCGTGTGAAGTCCTTCTGAATACATGTTGCTTTTATTGGTTAATGAATAAAGAGGCTGCTTTCAGCCAATGACTTAACAGAATATAGCAAGGCTGAAGATATAGACAGAGAGTAGGTGGAGTCAGTGAGAAGCCATGTAGCCTGCAGAGGAGAAAGACACAAGCTGCCAGCCAGAACCTTGCCTCTGAGCAGTGGGAACGAACTGTCTCTGCCAGCACCTCTGATCCCAGCACTCACGAGGCAGAGGCAGGCGGATCTCTGTGAGTTCCAGGCCAGCCTGGTCTACAAGAGCGATTTCCAGGACAGGCTCCAAAGCTACAGAGAAACCCTGTCTCGAAAAACAAAAACAAACAAACAAACAAAAAAGTAGAGTTAGTGATTTAACTCAAGAACAAAACACTTATCTAGCAAGCACAAGACCCTAGGTTCAGTCCCAGGACAAGGAGAAAGAGAATGAGATGATACATAGCTCTTGGTTCTACCTATTGAGCACTGGAACTACTGTGAATACCTGCGTTAAACTTTACACTTTCTTCTCATGTTTGTTAAACATATGCCAGTAGTTTGACTTGTAACTTTAACAAAAACTAACAAATCTGTAATCTTTCAAAGAACCTGCAGACATAACAGGCAGATCTACCTAAGGCAGTTAATAAGTTCTTTACCTAACTGGCTCTCAATACCAAATTGCCAAAGAAAACTAGATTCTGGCACCCATTTACTCAAAATTCTAAACAAATCCAATAAAATAATCTTTTCTACTAGTCTTAGTAATTATATCTCATAATATATTGCTAAGGCCTAATATATGTTAAGTATCTTCAAGACATTATACCAACAGCTGTTTAAAGATTGAGTGCCTTCAGGGCTGGAAAGATGGCTCAGTGGTTAAGAGCATTGCCTGCTCTTCCAAAGGT